>PVKP010007192.1:0-78542 GCA_004027715.1 Plecturocebus donacophilus
GGAATGTCTTGAATGGTTAATTTCATCTTCAAGGCTACTCCTAACGAATTAACTGTACGACCGAAAAAATGAAAAACAAAAAACAAAAAGGGAAGCAGCAAGCAGCCCGCCACGGAGGGAAAAATAGGCAGGCCAGCCCCGCCCGGCGGCGCCGCGCCCAGCAAAGACCCGGCCGCAGGGCGCCTAGGACCGCGCGCCCTCCCCGCAGGCGGCTCTGCACGCCCGGCTCCCGGCTTCCCGGTGGCGCCGCACAGAGCCGCCAGTCTCGCCGTCAGGGCTGTGATTATTTTCTAAAATTCGGAGCCGAGACCCGCGCGGCCGCTCTCGGGGGGGGCGGGGGAGAGGCCGCAGCGCACTCGGGAGCGGGCGAGGGAATCCCTCTCCCTCCACGTCACCCGAAAGCGAGGAAACCCGCACTCGCGTCCTCTAACGCAAATGACCATCTTTGGCAACGTGCGCCGATGGAACAGACCAAGGGCGCTGGGCCCGGGGGTGGGCGGGGGGCGCGGGAGGGCCGGGCTGCCTCTGCGCCCCCGAACCGTGCGGGTCGCCAGGTCCTGCCCCGGCCACCGCCTGGCTTCCTCGCGCGGAGTGCGCGGCTGGCGTCAGCGCCGCCGGGAGCCGGAGCCCGGAGGGGAGCGCTGCGCCGGCCTCCTCCCTCCCGCGCCTCTTCCTCCTCTCGGCCTCCCCCCCCGCCTCCTCGTGCGCTCCTCCCTCGAGGTGGAGTCTGGGGTTGACGTGAGTGAATCCACATGGTACAGGGTTGGAGAATAAAGAGTGTGGAGTTGAACTCGTGCCATTGTAGTGACTCATCTCGGGAAGAGCGCTAGGGCTCCGAGCGAACCAGCGAGCGAGCGAACGAGCAGCGCTCGGCGGGGACCGAAAGAGGGAGAGAGAGGCGCGGCCGGGCGAGGCGGGCCGGTCGGGGAGCGGGCGCCAGGGAAGGGGTGCAGGTCCGGGCGCCGGAGCGGGGAGCGGGACCGCGTCCCTCAGCGCCAGCTCAGCTTCAACCCTGCGGGCCGCTGCTCCCTGGCGCACTCGGGGCCGCGGGACAGGCGCACGGCGCTCTCTCCTAGTCAGGTGTCCGAGCTGCCCCGAAACTCCGGCGGCCAGCCGGCCACGGGAAGTTTATTCGCCGGCTCCTTTTCTAA
The DNA here is from genome assembly GCA_004027715.1 of Plecturocebus donacophilus. NCBI lineage: Eukaryota > Metazoa > Chordata > Mammalia > Primates > Pitheciidae > Plecturocebus > Plecturocebus donacophilus. The sequence continues at coordinate 1,152 of PVKP010007192.1, forward strand.
AAGGAAGAAACAGAAGTTTCTCCCAGCGGACAGCGTTTCTTTCCGCCTTTTTGACCCTGTCTGAAATCGCGGGGGAGGGGGTCCCTGGGGCTGCCAGGCCAGGCTCGCCGGGCTCCCCGTCTTTTTTAATTTCCAATTTTTGCTTGGGCCGTGGGTCCCGGCTGAGCTCCGGCTGCGCGCGGGGGCGGGAGGGCGCGCGCAGGGGAGGGACCGAGAGACGCGCCGACTTTTTAGAGGGAGGGACCGGGTGGACAACTGTTCCCGCGGCGCTCGCAGAGCCGGAAAGAAGTGCCGTAGGAGGCGCTCGGGGGACGCAGTTCTCGGGGTGTCGCCACCTCCCTGTCCTCGCCCGCCGCGGAGGGGGAGAAACCCAGGAGCGAAGCTCAGAGCCCGCGGCGCGGCCGGCGGACGACCGAGCGCGCAGCAGTTGGTGCGCGGCCGCGGCGAGGGCGGGGGAAGAAAAACACCCTGTTTCCTCTCCGGCCCCCACCGCGGATCATGTACCAGGATTATCCCGGGAACTTTGACACCTCGTCCCGGGGCAGCAGCGGCTCTCCTGCGCACGCCGAGTCCTACCCCAGCGGCGGCGGCGGCCAGCAGGTAGGTGCGGGCCCCGGTGCACCTGGCGGCGCGGGTGGACCCCTGCCCTCCTCTCGCTGCCGCTGCCTCTTTTGCTTTCTTTTCCTTTTCTTGGTGAGAAAATACCTACCGGCCACCGTTGTAAGTTCTGGATTTTCGTCCTTCCCTTCCCCCGCGCCCTTTTAAACTAGGGGACTGGTGAGTGGGCTTGAAGAGACAACAGCCCCCCCCCATTATATTTTACCCAAACTCTTGGAATTGTAGACCCCCTACCAGGAGCCTGTTACCTCCTTCCAAGAATTACCCTCTCCCCCCCGCCCGCGCCTTCTCTCTGGGTGGTGGACAAACAAGAAAATCTTTGCACCCACTGGCACCTCTGGACATCCTGGGACCCTATTCCTTCGGGAAAGCCCTCTTTCTCTCCTTCCGGGTCTCCATCAGTCTTAGCTCCTTTCCGAAAGGGGTTGGGGACCCAGAAATATGGTTGGACTCCTTCAAGTCACTGGAGTGAGGGCGAGGGCTGCCGCTCTGGGAATCAGGTGCGAAGGTCAGGAAGAAAGAAGCCAGCCTTGATTGGCTCCTGCCGCCTGTGTGCCCCGTGCCTGCCCGTCCGCCCGTCTTCTGTAAGGGTCGGGGGCAGGAGCCTGCACTGCCCCCCTCCCCCAAGAACGAAGGAGCACCTTGAGGGTCTGGGGGTACCTGGAGCAAGGAGGCCGGCAGAGAGACGAGGGGGTCAGATGGGGGAAGAGACATCACGCAGGCTCCTGGGTGGTTCTGGAGGCAGAAAACAACTTGTTTCTAAAGCAGCCGGACTGGTTTGCACTGGAGGGATTGTGCGTGTGATCTGTGTTTATAAATACCAGGAAGGTGCTGCTGGGGGTGAGGGGGTTGCTGATGGCGTGCCTGCCCTCTGCTGCAGCTCCTCCACCCGCTCTGTCTCGAGAGAGCTGGGTTAACGCAGACACGATATAACATGAAGCCCACCGTGGTCAGCATCTGTGGAGTCTAGCAAAGTTGGCTGCAGCAAGAGATGCTCCCTAACGCGGTGGCCTTGGCCTCTAGAAGGGGCTGGGTGGGCTTCCAGGGAGGGGTGGACTCAGCTGGAAAATATTATGGAACATGGGTCTCTTTTGGATCTGATGAGGGATCCCTTGTTCCAAAGTGATTCCCTGTATCTGGTGAGTCCCCAAAATGGCTTTTCTCTCTTCCCTCTGCCTCCCCTGGTGCTCCTTAAAGCACCCACAGTAGACAGCCTAATCTGTTCATTGAGCATTGGGGTGATGAGTTTAAAATTCGAAAGTTGTTGATTATGTTTGCTTCCCAGCCCTGTTGCTGGTTTGTATTCAATGTAAACATTATGAGGCAGGCAATAGGTGGAAGTCTATACCCATTCCCTACCTCTCCAGGTCCACAAACCCCAAACGCCTGTCTCCTCCTTCCTGAAATCAGGAAGGGATCTTTTGATTTCTTCTCTGTTCTTTGGCAGTGATCGTTGGAGTATTGCAATCTCACTGCCTGGCTTAGCATAGACCCTGGGGCCTGGAGGGAAGTTAGACCGGACATTGGTGCCCCAACTGTATAATCTGTGTCACTAGGGCTTTGAGCCCAGGATGTGAGTGGAGGCAATTCCCTGTTTTGGAAGAAAATCAGACAGGAAACCAGAGCGAGGAAGAAGGAAGAGAACTCAGTCCAGCAGAGTGTAATAGGGCCTCATTACCGAAGCAAAAAGCAGCTGTTGGTTAATTCCTAGCATGCTGTAACACATGAGGATTTTGCAATTAGCAATAACCAGTGCATGGGGCTCTCGCATAGAGACGCCTGCCCATTCGGCCTGGCAGTGTGTGAGGCGCCTTTCAAACCGGAGGGATTGGCAAGGTAATGCTGATTTAGACAAGTTTCTTGGCCTGTCCGCTCCTTGGTCTGGTGGTGGTTGGGTGGGGGACGAGGAGGAACGGGGTGGATTTTTCCGTCACGGCTCCAGCTGTGTACAAAATTGTTCTGTGGTCCTGAGGACTGACCTCAGAGGCTTTTGTCACAAGTCTGTGCTATGACCTTGCCCGATCTCGGGCTCAAGGTAACTTTACTACATACCAGATAAAACGTGTAATCACTATTTCTCTCAGCTTCCTTCACTGGGAGACTTTCCTGGCAGTCAGTGGATGGGCCTTTCTCCTTTACGGCATCTCAGTGCGCCCATCCATATGAGACAGTTCTCTGGTTTTTCTTTGGGCAAGTGAATTTTGTTTTTTCAGTCCTCTCTTTTGGGATCCAATATTCCTCATCAGTTTGCTGCCAGTTCTTCAACCCAGAGCTTTCCCTTCCCCTCTAGCTCCATGAAGCTGGATCTTAACACATGGCATGAGCTCCAGTGACTTTGGGGGATGGAGGGGGGAAGCAGACGACTCTTTGTTACAGCTTCTGTTCTTATATATGGCAGGAACTTGAGGCATGAAAAATATTTCCTGTTCCAGTTACAGTTTTAATCTCAAAAGCTGGTCATTGGCGATTTTGTTTTGTCAGTAATCGTTGCAGACACCTCCCCGTCTTGGATTTTTCTTCTTGCTGTTGTTTTCTCTCTCCTAACTTTCCTAGGAAAACATCTCCCAGATATATGCCCTGCCTGGCAGCTTGACTATTACGGTTTCAGGGCCTGAGCATTACGCAATCCAGCCAGTTACACAAACATAGGTCATTTCATAACTTGTTTTCATCAGCTGGGCCCCCTTTTAATGAAAAAACAAAACAAAAACAAGACCTAGAACTTTTCCAAGGCTGCTATTTGTTTCTCAGATAACTTATGAAAATAAATCAAGGGGAGTATTTCCTTTTTGGAATTAAGGATACCAGACTAGCACTCTTCTTCCTCAACCACCCCTTCCCAAGACACACACACACACACACACACACACACACACACACGCGCAAAATTCCCCAGAGTGAACTTTTGCCAACTGTACCAGACTGGGACATTCCTCACATCAAAGAACTTTTACCAGAAATGACTGTGATTCCCAAGTCAGCCTCAATCGTACCTCTCTAGTGCCCTCTACGGGAAATTTTTAGGAAAATTATCTTGGGAATGTATTTTTCCAGTCCCAGAGAGTGTTAAATTGGTGAGTTTGGAATTCTTAGGATGCTTTTTCTTTTTAATGAGGGACAAATAACTGCCACATATTGAACCGTGGTTAACTGGGAACTGCTTGACTTTGAGTTCCTTTTTTGTTTTGTTCTAAATAAAACCTGTTTGAAAAAGGAGTGCTTTTTTCTTTTCCTATTTTGATGTCTGGCTGTTCATTAGGGTGCCTTCACAATTTGTTCTAATTCCCAAGGCTTGTTTTCTTATGTGCTTGTATTTGGAGGGGGTTTGTTCACTTGGTGGGAACGTGGCAGGCACAGATTAAGGGTCTGAGTGCTTTTTTTTTTTCCTTGATCTTACAGATGTTGTAGATTAGGATCAAACAGAATGTTATCCCAAGAATTTGTCTGTTCCGCTGATTCTTGATGGTGGAAGTCAGCTTCACTTTTTCATCAAAGGGAATGGGGTGAAATAGCAGTCATGCATTGTCTGAGTGGCATTTGAATTTTCCTATCCAAAACCTTGAGTGCATTTCCACTACCTTTTTCTGCCTGTCTTATTATTCAAGGTGAGGGTAAAATTGGGAGACTTGTTTTTCTTTTCTATCTTAATACAAACACAGCAGAACTTATTCATCCAAATCACTGTCATCCCCTTCCTTGTTTTTTCCTTGAGGAGACTAAATGCTTATCTGAATGCTGCAGCTATGCTCAGACTCAGAAAGGTTTTGCAGTACCTTCTCTTTTGCAACTGCTTTCAGCATATTCTTTTGAAAATCCTCCTGCTAACACATCTTTGTCTTTTGAAGGGTGAATTTGACATTTGGAAATTACCAAAAGCCTCTTGGGAATCAAGTCTGACACACAAAGTCTGGGTGATCAGGCTGGGTCCAAAGTAGGGTGTGACCCCACGTCCTGCAGACCTCAGGAGTCTCCCTGGGAGAGCATGCCCACCACAAAGGACACCAAAGCAGGCACCTTTGCCATCAATGACTTGGATTTTTTTTTTCACGTTTGTTAAATAGGAATAAAGATACTAGCTGTGAGACTTAAGGAGACGAATGTTCTGGTCTATTCGTTTAAACAAAGAAAAAAATAGCATCACTTTGTGGATATGTCTCATCTGTGTTGTATGTGGTGTCTTTTGGTGGCCGCAGTATTTCAAAATGACAGCAGCTGCCCTGATTGAGGCAAATATATCTGTTCCAAACCCCATCTGGTAATTCTATCCCTTCTCCGCTCCCTGGGCCAAAGAGGGAAGGTATAAGATTTCGCCTGGTCCACCTGGTCCCTCGGCCCTGTCCCTGTCTCATGGCATTGAGACTTTCCTAGGCTCACCTTCCTGTGGCTTTAAGGGAAGATGAGAGTACATGTTCTTTCCATGGAGTGCAGAGCCGCCAAGGAGTTGTGGGGGCTACAAAAGGGGCCCGCGGAATAGTGGAGTGAATTCCCCAGTGCTTTGGAGAGGGGCTTCTGGTCAGAAGAGTCCTGGCAGGGAAGCCGCTGGGGAACCCGGGCGAGGGCTCCCTTCTCTTTGTTTCTTTTCTTCCCTGCTTCTCTTCACTCCGGCAGGCAGCCAGGTGGAAGAGGGTAGAGTAACTCTTTCAAGGGAACCCAGGAAAGCCTGGAGGCTGAAGGGAGGCGAGTCATCTGAGAGAGCATTTGTATACTGTAACACTCTGGGAAATCATGACATATTAGCAACAGTTTCCATAGTGATATAGTGGCATTTCTTCAGAGAGGAATGAAAGGTCAGAGGTCAAAGTGATGTTCAATGCAGAACCTGTGAAGACTGGTTAAATTCCCTATGGAAGGCTTCGGGGAACAGCCCAGGTTCAGTAAAAAATACAGAGCATTTGCGTTAAACGGGGCCCCACTGAGGATGTGATGGGAAATATGAGAGCATGTGCCCTTATCCTTTGCTCTCCTCTGGAGCTAATCTTCTGGGATGTTGGAATTTTCCCTTTTCCATCTTGGGAATCCAAAGAAAGCGTTCTTTAAGGGAAAGAACCCAATCCTTTCCTAGATACACTCAATCATACCTGCTTGCCTGGTGAAGCAAGTCCCAGAGTCCACAGGGCTTCACGGCTTGGATACTTGATAACCCAGACAAGAATCCATCTGATGGAGAATTGCCTGGCTACGAGGCTGGGCCAAGAACCGCAGCCCTGACTCCCATCTCACACACCACTTCTGCCCACTCGGGAGTCTCTGGGCTAAGCCCTCGGCCCCGTCCAGGCCTGTAGGGGTCCAAACCCTAGTTCCAGTACCTGCCAGCAAAAAGCCATGGATTTGTGGCTGAAGCCAAGCTCTGCCCTAGAGTTTCACCGAGGCAGTTTTCCCGAATCAGCAACGATTGGGCTGGGGCACTTCTCTGACTTGCTGAAGTTTGGTGGCCCTAGAGGGTCCGTGTTCTCAGCCGTCTTTTTCATTGGTAGCGGAAGGAGCACACACATACTTTCTAAGCAGCCCCATGGCACCCTCGCAACAGGGTGCAGCAGGGTGATGGGGGTTTCCATGCCCGAAGACCACAAGGCTTGTAAGGACTTGAACTTTGGCTTAGGGTCTGGAGATTCAAGCTAATGAGTGAGAGCCCATCTCCTCGCCTACCTGAGTTAGAGGAATATGTCAGTTCTGATTTTTTGCTTTCTTATTTCCTGTCTGTATTCTTTTCCCTCCAACCTGAGCGTGAGAGATGAGAATGAACCTCTTGGACGAGGGTTGGCAAACTATGGCCTGAGTATTTTTCTAAATAAAATTCAGTGGAACACAGTCATGCCTACTTGTTGACACGTTATCTAGGGCTGCCTTGGCACTGCAGTGGCAGAATTGAGTTACAGCCAAGACTATATAGCCCACAAAACCTAAAATATTTGCTGTCTGACCCTTCACAGCAAAAGTTTGCTAGACTCTGCTCTAGGAGGTGGTTGGGGACTACTGTATCCTTTTATAGGCATTCTTGCCCACTCAGAAGTTGACAGGGTGACATGGTTAAATATTTGGAGGCTTTGCCAGGCTGCAATGCGACACAGGCATTCAGCATCTTCACTGTGTTCTCGAGGAGGACATGTTGGCTGCAGAGCCCCCAGGAGCCAAGTGAGGTTCTGGGTTCCCTTGCCGCATCCCATCACTCCCAGCACACTCCTAGCACTGCAGCAGGTCTGAAACTGCCCTGTAGCCCACAGCCGAGCAGCTCTGTCTTGGTTTGTGTTTAGTGTTAACTCGTTCATAGAGAACCATGATTTATCTCCACTGTGACATTTGGCTGATTCTCAGGTCTGTTGGCATAGAAGAATGCCAGGCTAACTTCTGGGACCACAAACTCCTAACTTCACCTCTTCTCTCCTACCCCAGTGTCTAAATAACACGTTTCTGAATAACATGTTGGGAGTTGAGACAAGGCCCATCTGCCAGATCTAATTGAAACTTGTGTGTGTCTCCCAGAGAGGCTCCTCTTGAAGACAAAAGCCTTCTTTATCAGAGCCCCAGGCCCCTCTGGGGATGGGACATTGTTTTCCTTGCAGTTTAGAGCCAGTGTATGATCCAGATGGCCTTACCTCCTGTCTGAAACAAGGTGTACATACGTTTCAGAGGCAGTCATTACCTCCTGCCTGGTTTTTATTGCTGTCTTGTTTTGTCTAGACCAAGCCATTGCTGCAAGGAATCTGGCTGATGTATACCAGGAAGCACATACCACGGACCTGCCCTCCACAGCAGGTGGACCAGAGGGCCTGAGAGGGGCTAATAGGCATGCACTTATTCCCAAAGGGTCTTAGTCTTTCAGCTTTGCTTCAGGGTTTCTGCTGGGTTCCCCAAGCCTTAAACGGGAGCACTTTTATTTGTTGGAATAAGGAGTGACTTTCTTAGGTGCTTTCCTAAAAGGAAAGCTGACAGCTTCCCCATGGAGGAGAGGGTCATATTAAACCATTGTGCTGGATGCCTCAGGTGCATTTCAAACCCAGAACCTGGCTTGGGGAGAGAAATGGAATTTAAAAGTTGGGTGCTTCCCGGGAGTGGGAAGCTGGCACTTCTCCCCAGAGCCACCTGGGCAGAGTACACAGGCATATGTCATGGTGGTGGTGGTGGTGGTGGTGATGACCTTCCATTTGTTTGGAGAAATGTTTCTCAGAATCTCCTCGGAGTTAAAAAAAATAAAAAATAAAGAAAAGAAAACCTTATCAGATGCCTGCCCCACACCAATTATTTTGGACTTTTAATAGTGAGGCTCTGACATTGGTGATTTTTAACACGCTCCTTGGAATATTCTAATGTGTAGCCAGGGTTGAGAACCACTGGCGTGCTTTTATAGCCTGTGATTACAAGTAGCTACTCATTTAATCCTCATGACAGTACAGTGGGTGTGATGAGTATTCCCCTTCACATCCATGGAATTGAGTCCTCTGAGCCCAGGGCAAAGCATTGAGTGGCTAAGCCAGGCCTCAACTCCAAGCCTCCTCACCCTAAGTGCGGTGCTGACTCTGCCCCTCCCATCCAGCAGCCCAGGAGAAAAATAGCTGTCTGGGACGTGGTGCTTCTACACACACTCAGCCATGCCCGCTGTTCTCACGACTCTGCCTACTCACAGCCCAGCCCCAGTTGGCCATTTTTCCTCCTTGAAGATCATTTCCCACTTGGATGCTTTCCTGCTCACTGCACCCTTCCCTCCTCCACATGCACACACCTGCTGCTTTTCAGTCAGTGCCTGATAAAAAGCCCACTTTTCTTTGCCTTCAGAAATGCAACTCAGAATCTGTCACCCTGGGCAGTTCTCCTCACGGGATCCCAGGATCCATTGTACTGGGTAACTTTCCTCCAGAATCCTGGAACACATTGCTCTGAGCAGGTCTCCTCCCGAATGCCAGAATGCATTGTGCTGGTTAACTTTCCTCTGGAATCCCCCAACCTACTGCTTTAGGCAGCTCTTCTCCCAAACCCCAGGTTCTATTGCAGTGGGTAACTTTCCTCCAGAATCCCAGAACCCATTGGTTGCTCTGGCAGCTGTCCTCGATCCCAGAATGCATTGCGCTGTGTAACTTTCCTCCAGAATCCGAGAATCCATTGCTCTGGACAGCTCTCCTCCCGAATCCCAGAATACATTGCGCTGGGTAACTTTCCTCCAGAATCCGAGAATCCATTGCTCTGGACAGCTCTCCTCCCGAATCCCAGAATACATTGCGCTGGGTAACTTTCCTCCAGAATCCGAGAATCCATTGCTCTGGACAGCTCTCCTCCCGAATCCCAGAATACATTGCGCTGGTTAACTTTCCTCCAGAATCCGAGAATCCATTGCTCTGGACAGCTCTCCTCCCGAATCCCAGAATACATTGCGCTGGTTAACTTTCCTCCAGAATCCGAGAATCCATTGCTCTGGACAGCTCTCCTCCCGAATCCCAGAATACATTGCGCTGGGTAACTTTCTCCGGAATCCCACAACCTATTGCTTTAGGCAGCTCTCCTCCCGAACCCCAGGATCCATTGCACTGGGTAACTTTCCTCCAGAATCCCGGAATCCGTTGTGCTGGGCAGCTCTCTGCACTGAATGCTCTTGGCCTGGGACCCCCGGGGCGGTCTGGGAGGTGTGGCAGCTGTTCCAACCATACAGACTGAGGTCAGGCAGATAGCAGGGAATTGAGCAAGAAGAGGTCCCCAGCTCTGTCAGCTACAGTGGGGTACATTATTTATACAGCAGGAACCCCAATGTTGTGACAAGGCAAAGACAATTCTGCCAGCTTTGTTGCAAATGCTTCTATCCTGGTTGGTCTGATTGAACCAGCGTAGGGGGGATACTACAGCATCCATGCTAATGATAGTGGGGTTCCATTCGGGGCCAGACAGCTTCTTGGTGAGAGGGAAGGTCTGTAGGGGATGACCTGACACTCTTTCTGAGGGCAGTGGGGGTAGATAACCAGCACTTAGGGCTGGATTTTGAGGAAGAAAGAAGCAATGCCAAAGGAGGTTATATACCGCTGTGTTCAGGGGGCGCTGGCCTCTTTGTCAGGCTGAACTGGGTTTGAATCCTGGCCCTGCTGCTTATTCGCAGTGTGGCCTTGGATAAGTTACTTAATCTCACTAAGCCTAAATTTCTGTCCCTAAAATGGAGCTAATGGTCATTCTTCCCTCAGAGGAAGAATTAATGAGAGAATCTAGGTAAGACATGGCATCTGACATTTAGTAAGTGCCCAGGAAGCCTTAGCTATTGTCATCATTTCACCCGCTTTCCAAGTGGGGAAGAAACTACCTGGAGAAGCTTTATGTAGACCTAAGAATCATCTGAAGATGAAGGTTCACCTGGGTTCCATTAGGGGGACTTTCCTCTGAAAAGCTGGAAGTGGGGGGCTCTTCTCTCCTCCCTGCTTCTTCCGCTTTCCAGTAGCTGCCTTGGAGAAAGGTCAAGACCAACTGCTAAGGAACACAGCCCATTTTAGTTTTTATGCTCTGTCATCATCTTATATTTTAAATAGAATGCTTCCTGCAGCATGTTCCAGAGAGCTCTGCAACGTGGTCTGGGCATAAATTAAGAGATGGGGAGAAAACTCTGTGCTAGCAGCACCAGAGTTTCCCACAGAAACATCTGTGACCATAGATCAGTGCCTGTGTAGCTGCGTAGAGAGACACACTCAGCCGGTCTGCCCCAAGCAAGATGCTGATGACAGAAAGGGAGGAGGGACAAGGACAGCAAGGGACGTCTGGCTGCAAATGCCGCTACTTGTTAGTCTGTGGGTTAGAGGGCATCTTTTCATGGACATGGCTGTGCCCTGATGGGATCATAGTCCTGTCCTGAACCTCTTTGGAAAGTGACAGAAGCAGACACAGGATGCTTTCTTGGTGATCTTTGTTGGTCCAAAGCTACTGGTGTGCAAATCTCTTCAAGGTGTCCTGAGAAACAGTTGGTAGGTGACTCAGAGGCTTAAGAGACCCAGGTGCCACATCCTGCAGATGTATATCCTGGAGAGCTGCCAAGGGGGCCTGCCGAGCGTGAGTGCTGGGGACCATGTCTGTCTTCGAAGTCATTTGGGATTTGACAGTATCCTTACTGAGCCACCTGGGGATGGAGTTCTCAGGACCCAGTCAGGGAGCAGCTCCGATGTGAAGCCCCAGGAGCAGTTAAGATTCCCCGCTTGACTCTTGGATGCACAGGACTTGTCCAGGCCCACCTGGCGTCCTGACCCTGCCCTCCAAACACTGACCTTACTCTGTGTTGGTTTTTGCCTCGGCTCTGTTCAGTTATCATTAAGTATCCTGTTCAGCTTAGTATATATTGGCTCAATTGTATTGTTTTCCTCATTTCAGAAATTCCGGGTAGATATGCCTGGCTCAGGCAGTGCCTTCATCCCTACCATCAATGCCATCACGACCAGCCAGGACCTGCAGTGGATGGTGCAGCCCACAGTGATCACCTCCATGTCCAACCCATACCCTCGCTCGCACCCCTATAGCCCCCTGCCGGGCCTGGCCTCTGTCCCTGGGCACATGGCCCTCCCAAGACCTGGCGTGATCAAGACAATTGGCACCACCGTGGGACGCAGGAGGAGAGATGAGCAGGTACAGCTCAGACCAGCGGGCAGGAGCCATGTCAGTGGCTTTCAGAGCCCCAGAAACACAAAACATTTTTCTGCAGACTGGTAGGGAGCAGGGTTAATGTTCTGAGAGTGGGGGGAGACAAGGGAGCCAGGGGCTGAAGAGCATGTCATCCGCATCACTGGAGGCAGAGCTGGGGAACCGAGAGTCAGGCTGGCTCTGTCATCTTCCTGGTGTCCCTTAGAATCTCTGAGTCTTACTCGGCATGGTAGCTCACACCTGTAATCCCAGCTCTTAGGGAGGCAGAGGTGGGAGGATAGCTTGAGCCTAGGAGTTCCAGACCTGCCTGGGCGATAGAGCAAGACCCCATTCTCCACCAAAAAAAAAAAAAAAAAAAGAATCTCTGAGTCTCAGTTTCTCAGCCAGGAACCACAGTCACTGCCAGCCAGGACTTGGCTACAGATGGGAAGGACTATTACGACCTGTCCACAGCAGGATCCTTCTCTGATCCTTGGCAGAAGGGTCATGGGACAAGCAGCCAATGAATCCTGGCTGTGAGCTTTTTAGAATCAGCCCTTAGCTGGTCTAGTGCAGGCCTCCGGGGTCAGGCTCTGGGCCGGCACTGCCCACATGACTTCCCATTCCTCCTCAGTGTTCCAGGCCTCCACCTCGCGGCAGGAGCACATTCCAAGGGCCTGGAATGCATGTTCCAGCAGTGTGGTAACTCTGGCCTTAGGAGTCTGTTCAGCAGCGTGAGCTGACGGGAGGCTGAGGCAGGGGAGGCGAGACATCAGCCCTTTTCTCCTTAAGGGGATCAGCTTTGAGAAAGAATTAACCTGGCTGGGGAGGGAAGCCAGAAAATGGTGGGAGGCGGGGCGGTGCTCTGCTATTTAGGCAGCACCTACCTGGTACTCACGAGGCTCATTGCCTGGATCAACAGTGAGACAAGGCAGTGCCAGGTTCCCTCGTCCTGGAAAGGGAAATCAGAATCATGCATAATTCCAGAAAGAATGTAATAAAGTCTTCAGAGAGCCCCATCTGTCCCCCAACTAGATGATACAAGCAAGGGCCAGACACACCTGCCTGTGGTCACTTCTAATAAATGGGGAAGTATGGGCTGGACCCTAGTTCCCTGGACCTCATATGCAGTGTTCTTTCTCCAAGGCTATGCCCCCCTGAGCCCAGGGAAGGGAAAATACTTTAGCAGTGGAATCCCTTTTTCAAATGGAATGTTATCCTGGAAAACTATTCCAGTGACAGCGTCAGAACACTTGACCATTTCAGCCACTATCCATCTTCACTCTGTGATCCCCGGGCCACAGTGTTCCAATATAAGGATCTTTCACACATGGTTCCCCGTGGGTCATGGTAGATTGGGAACCCAGGACACGTGGAATTACAAGGATCACCACTCAAGGAACTGGAAGCTTTCTCAGAAGCTCTGCTCCTCTGAGAACAGAGCTGGGTCTTGTATCCACTCCTTGCTGTTTTGTTCTGTTAATGGCAGAAGCACAGTGCAGAGCCACTTGGGGAGGCATGTCTGCTACACTGTAATAGATTCAGTTGCATGTTGCGCTTCTGCTTCTGGAGCAAGTGGCCATTATCCTCCTCACAGTTGCTTTCCATAATTGCAGTTGGAACTATTGCAGTAGCCATGCTTATAATGTCCTTCATAAATATGCTTCCTTCAGGGAGTCCAAGGTGCAAAGCCTTACAGTCACCGATCAGCTGGACTCTCCTGGGATATAAGTGATCCTGAGTGAGAGCCAGGCTTGGCAGGGACTCTTTGGAGTTAGCAGGACCAGAAAGCCTGAGGATGTGCTGAATGCTCTCCATTCTTTTTTTTTTTGAGACAGAGTTCTGCTCTCTCCCAGGCTGGAGTGCAGTGGCACAATCTCGGCTCACTGCAACCTCCACCACCCAGGTTCAAGCAATTCTCTTGCCTCAGCCTCCTGAGTAGCTGGGATTACAGACACGCACCACCATGCCTGGCTAATTTTTTTGTACTTTTGACGGGGTTTCGCCATGTTGGCCAGGCTAGTTCTCGAATTCCCGACCTCTGGTGATCAGCCCACATCGTCCTCCCAAAGTGCTGGGATTACAGGCATGAGCCACCACACCAGCCATGATCTCCATTCTCTTCTGGGCCTACCTTACACCAAATTTAGAAATTTATATCCAGAAGGGACTTTGGAGACCATCTTTTCTCATTTTCCCTTTATACCCATTTTATAGATAAGGAAACTGAGACCCAGAAAGGTGAAGGGCCCTATTAGAATCACACGGTAAGTTAGTAGCAGAACCAGCACTGGAACCCACTTCTCCTGACTTTCAGCCCTGTGGTTTCCCACCACACCACCTAGGCGTGCCTCATACAATCTGTCTGGAGAATTTCCTTCCTTTTTTGAGAGGCAGAGAGAGAACAAGGAGCATTTTATCCCACATCAGTTGGGAATTCACACAATCACCCGGCAGCTTTGAGGAAGCCTGGGCAGTAGCAGCCTAGAACCTTGGCTGTTTGGGTTCCCAGCCCTCAGGGCTTTGCTCTGAAGCTTACTCTGGCCGTCCCCAACCTCCCCAAGCTGTCCCACTAGGGAGGAGCCTGTCCCTGGAGCCGACCGGTGCCTCATAGGCCTCGTCTGGAGCCCGCCTGGGAGGCTCCCTCTGTGCCCTGTGGCGGCGACGCTGAGCAGGTGGGGAGGAGAGGGGTGTGTGGCTTGTGGGTGGGTACATGGTGGTGCTGACACACTCAAGCTGGAACCATGTTGATCTCACTGGCCCTGATCACTTCCTATGACGACAGCTCCCACGAGTTGCCTCACACCTCACCAGTCAGGAGAGAGACTTCTAGGTCAATCAGGCGGCCAAAAGTCGTCCAGAAGCAGCCAAGTGGGGAGGAAGGCTTGGAGTGGGGTCATGGCCAGCCTCCTTCTTTTCTGCCTCTCATTAGCGAGGGATCTAGGGGGCTTCCTGGGCCTTATGGGGAGCCCTGGTGGCCCTTTCAATGGTGAGCCCTAAACCCAGGCCTGCAGCAGGGCCATAAGGTTTTCTTGGCAACTCTGCTGGGCTCAAGTCAAGACAGGTTTAGGAGCAGCAAGTATCCAGGGCCTTGGCCAAGTGGCCTCATGACCTCAGCTGGGCCATGGCCTCCCCTCTGACAGGCATGGGATTGCCCTCTCTGGTGCTGTGATGATTGTCTTCTCTTGGCTGTTCAGAACATCACAACAACAGACCTCCAGGGTTAGAGGGACCACTGTGGGACTCTGACTTGGTTTCAACCAGGACAGCGGCTCTTTCCTTCATGGGGTGACCCAAAGTCCAGGCAGTATCCCCTCATGGGACAACTTTCTGCTCCTACAAAAGCAGCTTTGACTTTGTCCCCAGGTGTCCCATGAGAGCTGACCTAGGTCTTATTCTCCTTGAGATCTTCTAAGCCCCCAGTATAGCACCGGGCACTTAGTAGGTGTGCAGTCTGATGCGCACCTTGATACCTTAGTAGGTATCAATGTCTGATAACTGAATGGGTGGTCTTTCCCTTGGCATTGCTTTCTGCTTTGGCCCACAGCCAGCTCCTTGTGTCACCTCTGCCTGAGAGAGGCATTGGGGTCACAGCTCTGCACGGCTCTATGTAACCAGAGCATTGGCCCTGCTCAGTAGAGTGGAGTTCATGCCCTCTGGCATGAGAGACAAGTTCCTAACCATCTCACTGGAAGAATGTAGACCCTAAGCTCTTTGCAGGGGAGTCTTCCTTTGTTTGGTTCGCAGATAAATCCTACGCCCCTAGAACTGTATCTTGCACGTGGAAGCAGGTGCTCACTTGTTGAGTGGATGGCTATGGTGGGCAGCAGGATTGTACCTGCTGGGGGCTCCTCTTCCTTTTGCATGTCCTGTCCAACCTAGCACTGCACCAGGCATGTGGGGGAGTACTTGGGGTTGAACTGTCAGCAGCTGGCACCCTGAGATTGGCAGAGGAAATCAGGAGTGGAGTAGCACTCTTGGCCCTCCCAACAGCAATATAACATTCCCCCCTGGGTGGTTCTGACCTGTGTGGGGACTCCAGGCCCAGCTACTTAACCAAATGGAGATAATGAGGCTTGCAGAACAGGCACAGTGATGGGAGGAGTAATTAGCCAGGGTTTGGAAGGAGCTGCTTAGGTGGGTGGGGCCCCACCTGGCTGGCAGGAGCTGGAGGGGACCCTTGGAGAAGCATCCCCAGCTCCTTCTCTCTGGCCTCAGCACTGAATCTGGGCTGATGTGATAGGTGCTGCCATCATGCCAGGGCCGGCAAATCCCTGACTCATTGCTGTCCTGTTTAAACATGGACATCACCTTCTGGGGCAGATTCAGCTCAAAGAGCCCTCCCAGGCAGCCAGACATCAGTGGGCCGCATGTTCTGGGGCCTCTGAGTCCAGCCAGGCTCCTCTTACCCTTCTTTCTCCTCTCTCCGTTTCCAGAAGGGCTTCTTGCCTTACTTAAAATATCGTTTTTAAAAAAATGCTCTGAACCATTGGCCCTGTTCTAATCATGATGCTCTGAACCATTGGCCCTGTTTTAATCATGTTGCTCTGAACCACTGGCCCAGTTCTAATCATGATCGTTGGGTTTGGCCTCTAGCTGTCTCCTGAAGAGGAGGAGAAGCGTCGCATCCGGAGGGAGAGGAACAAGCTGGCTGCAGCCAAGTGTCGGAACCGACGCCGGGAGCTGACGGAGAAGCTGCAGGCGGTGAGGAACACCTCTGGGTGGGAGCACCTCTGGGTGGGCTGGAGTGAGAGCCCCAGGGTCCTGATCCTCTCTCCCACAGCTGTCTCCTTACCCAAAAGCACCCTACAGATGAGTCAGTGGAGATAGAGCTTTCCTTCCTTTGGACACATGGGTCAGCATTGTGCCAGTTGAAAAAAAGAGAGAGGGAGGCAGGTGGCTTTTAGCAGCAGCTAGGACCCAGAGAGAAGAAATGAACAACCTTCTGGGGGGAGTCTAGCCACTTTTTTTCACTCAGTGCCTGAGTGTTCTCTGCTCACAGACCTGTGGGGGCTCCTGGGTGAGGGATGGCAGAGGGTTTCAGTATCACAGGCCCCTGCGAGCCAGGACAGATCCAGACCTGCCCGCTCTGGGGCTGCTTCCCAAGGTTCCAGCCACTCCCATGCCTGCTGCCATCAGGAGTGGCCCAGCTTGGCCTAAGCACTCTGGTTGGGCCAGGGGGAGGTCTTGATGGAGATGGGTCACGTGGAAGCCAAATTGTATTTTCTTGGGGTTTTCTCATTTCCTTTATGGGCAGGCGGGTTCCCTGCCTCTGTCATGAACTCAGAGCCATGGCGGCCGTGGCACCACATGCTGCCCTTGTGAGTCACTCTCCCATGCTGCCTAATTGCCCAGGCCTGGGGGCCCACAGCCCTGCCCTTCCCTGTCTTAGGCTTGACCTGACCAACGTCACGTAACTCCCTTCAGAGCCTAGCCCTCCAGGAAGGGCTGTGTGCTGTGTGGAGGGCCCTAGCCAGGGTTGACTCTCCCGGGTGGAATGCTTTCAGAGTGTGGAGATGAGAGACTCTGTCGGTGGTCCTCACCATGACCGCCCAGGATGGGGCTTTGAAAACATTCCCCTCCCCTCACTTTTTTTTAATTATAATTTTTTTTGAGATGGAGTTTCGCTCTCATCACCCAGGCTGGAGTGCAGTGGCATGATCTCAGCTCACTGCAACCTCTGCCTCCTGGGTTCAAGTGATTCTCCTGCCTCAACTTCCCAACTAGCTGGGATTACAGGTGCCTACCACTATGCCTGGCTAATTTTTGTATTTTTAGTAGAGACAGGGTTTCACCTATTGGCCAGGCTGGTCTTGAACTCCTGACCTCAGATCATCTGCCTGACCTCAGGTGATCCACCTACCTTGGCCTCGCAAAGTGTTGGGATCACAGGTGTGAGCCACTGCGCCCAGCCCATCCCCTCACTTTAGTTAATGTTCCCAGGCACCATCTGCCGGCTTAGGCTTCTCTTTGTGTACCGCAGCCCTCATGCTGGGGTGTTGAATGAATTGAATCGCGTGAATTCTGTGATGCCTGTAGTAATGTCCCTCAGAGGTGTGAGAGCCAGGGAGGATGAGTGGGAATTCTTTATTCCCGGGTGAGGCAGATAGATCCACAGTCCACTTCCTCAGCCAGCCCTTCCACCACTACCCTTTCTCTGGTTGGCACTTGAAGGAGCTGTGCCCCACGTGGCGCTCCTTACCACCCACCTGAGAATAGTCCTGCCCTCCGAGGCCCCTCTCCTTTCTTCCTCTCCTCCTAGAAGCCTCACACCCTACTCCCCTGCCTCCCCCGCCCTCTGGCCCAGCCACCCAGGCCCCTGAGCCACATCCTCCACAGGAAGCCTCTCATAACTCATGACGTTCGTCAGACCCTTGAGACAGACGGAAACTTTTTTTCACTCCGGAATATGCTGTACTCTGCTTAACAAAGCCCTTGCCTGTATCTCCTCACTGATGAACAGGAATCCATGTTAGGGAAAACAGGGGGAGGCTGCTGACACACACCCTTTCCCCTCCCACAGAGACCCCTCCATGTGCACTTGCTCGTTTCTGCTTCTCTGGCTGGGGACGAAAGAAATGGGGTGAGGTCCTCGCGGGGTGACTCTGGCATCCTCACAGGCCCTCTCAGGCTGTCATGTTATTTCTGTGTCAAGCATGGTGGCTGAACCGAATGTTCTCTGAGGGTTCTGGGAGTTCTGAAATACGTGTTTAAGAAATTAGAGCAAAAGGCTGGAGGTGGCGGCTCACGTCTGTAATCCCAGCACTTTGGGAGGCTGAGGTGGGTGGCTCACCTGAGGTCAGGAGTTCAAGATCAGCCTGGCCAACATGGTGAAGCCCTATCTCTACTAAAAATACAAAATTAGCTGGGTGTAGTGTCGGGTGCCTGTAGTCCCAGCTACTAGGAAGGCTGAGACAGGAGAATAGCTTGAACCCAGGAGGCAGAGGCTGCAGTGATCAAGATCATGCCACTGCACTCCATCCTGGGCAAGACAGAGTGAGACTCTGTCTCAAGAAAAAAAAAAAAAAGAAGAAAGCAAGAAATTGGAGCCAAAAGAGAGGAGAGGCTGTGATGATCCCACAGGGATTTGCTAAGCACTTATTAGAAGCCAGACACTGTTCTAGGCACTGGGGATATAGGAGTGTGCATGACACAGTCTCTACTCTATTGCAGCCTTGGGCTTAGCGTGGATCTATCCACAGCTGGGCTGGCATGGGGTTGGGAGGAAGAGAAGGCGAGAGCTGCACAGAGCTGCATTCATGCAGATCTCTGCAGTACTCATCCCTCGGGTACCAGGGGGCAGTCCTGGCCCCAAGGCTGTAGAACATAGTAGTAGCACATAGATTCTGGAGTCAGATACAATGGGAATACAATCTGGGCTACCCCACCTGCTAGCTCTGTGACTTTGGAAAATTAAGACAACCCCTCTGAACCTCATTTTCCTCCTCTGCAAAATGGGGTGATAGTAACATCTTCTTCCAAAAACTGCCGGAAGTTTGAATGAGATCACCTATGAAATGCTTAACCCAGTGCCTTGCACACAGTAGGTGCTGTGTTACGGCAGCTGCAGTTGTTATCGCCCCCTCTTGAAGCTAGCTCTCCTTCTTTGGAAATGAAAGGAATCTTGAGCCTTCAGGTGACTCAGACCAGTGGGGTCTGTGGCTAGGTGTGTGAGCCTGTGCTCTCAGTGTCTGAGGACATTACTGGTGTTCTCTTTCCTGCCTAGATTGGAACTGTCCCCCAGCAGGGTCCCTGGCAGGTTGCTGTCCCTCATATCCCTCTCTTTCCCTGGCAGGAGACAGAGGAGCTGGAGGAGGAGAAGTCAGGCCTGCAGAAAGAGATTGCTGAGCTGCAGAAGGAGAAGGAGAAGCTGGAGTTCATGTTGGTGGCTCACGGCCCTGTGTGCAAGATCAGCCCTGAGGAGCGCCGATCGCCCCCAGCCCCCGGGCTGCCACCCATGCGCAGTGGGGGTGGTGCAGTGGGCGCTGTGGTGGTGAAGCAGGAGCCCCTGGAAGAGGACAGCCCCTCGTCCTCATCGGCAGGGCTGGACAAGGCCCAGCGCTCTGTCATCAAGCCCATCAGCATTGCTGGGGGCTTCTACGGTGAAGAGCCCCTGCACACCCCCATCGTGGTGACCTCCACACCTGCTGTCACTCCAGGCACCTCGAACCTCGTCTTCACTTACCCTAGCGTCCTGGAGCAGGAGTCGCCCGCATCGCCCTCCGAGTCCTGTTCCAAGGCTCACCGCAGAAGCAGTAGCAGTGGGGACCAGTCATCAGACTCCTTGAACTCCCCAACTCTGCTGGCTCTGTAACCCAGCGCACCTTCCTCCCCAGCTTGGGAGGGGGTCCTCTCGCTCCTCCTTCCCAGGGACCAGCACCTTCAAGTGCTCCAGGGCCATGAGGGCAAGAGGCGGACCTGCCAGGGAGCTTCCTGGCTCTGGGGGATCCAAGTGGGACTTGGCAGTAAGTATTGGAAGACTTGGGTTGATCTCTTGGAAGCCATGGGACCTCCTCTCTCATTCATCTTGCAAGCAAATCCTGTTTCTTGAAAAGCCTTGGAGAACTCGGTTTGGTGGACTTGGACATCTCTCTGGCTTCTGAAGAGCCTGAAGCTGGCCTGGACCATTCCTGTCCCTTTGTTACCATACTGTCTCTAGAGTGATGGTGTCCTTCCCTGCCCCACCACGCATGCTCAGTGCCTTTTGGTTTCACCTTCCCTCGACTTGCCCCTTCCCTTCCCAGTGTCAGTTTCAGTCCCTCTTGGTTTTTATCAAATTTGCCATAACATTTCATCTGGGTGGTCTGAATATTAAAGCTCTTCATTTCTGGAGACGGGGCAGCAGGTGACTCTTCTGCTGGGGCTGACTTGTCCAGAAGGGGACAGAGTGCAATACAGAACCTTCCCTACCCTGGTGCTTCCCAGTGCACCATCTCCAGAACCCCAGCAGGGCTCCCTGAGCCCTCAAAGAGATGCTGCCATCACTGGGAGGCTTAGAGGACCCTTCCTGCCCACCTTCGGAGACGGCTTCTGGAGGAGCGGCTTGGCCAGAAGACAGGGTGTGAGTGAGACAGCGGGGTACAGGTTGGGTTTGCCCAATGCCTAATTACCAGGCCAGAAATAGTGCCAACAAAGCCACACAGGTGTGCTAGCCAGCTTCCCTTCACCTGGTGTCTTGAGTAGGGCGTCTCCTCTAATTACTGCCTTGCCATTCTGCCCCGGACCCTTCTCTCCAGACCAGGGAGGCACCCCTCCCTAGGAGCTGTACATTATACTCCAAGTCCCTGCCGGGTTCCGCCTCTCTCCCACCCTGGCTCTCAGGGTGACGCCACCCACAGAGATTTAATGAGCGTGGGCCTGGACCTTCCCCAGATTGCTGCCAGGCAGCCCCTCCCCAAGCCTCAAAGGAGCACTTGCCGTGGATGGAGAAGCAGGGGAGGGAGGCAGGAGGCTGTCACTGGAGTGGCATCTGCAGCAGCCTCTGCCCCAGCACCCGCTCAGCTCAGCCTGCCCTGGTTGCTCGCCTCCCCGCAGGGTGCTGGGCCTGTCCTGCCCTGTGTGGTCATCTGCCATCTGCTGGTTCAAGTGCTTTCTCTTTTACACTCCCCTGCCCCCACCCCAGTGTGCTCTTCTGGCCCAGGCAGTGAGCAAGCTGTGAGCAGCTGTGTCGAGCTATCGCTGTGCTTCATGCACCGTTCCTGGTTGTCTGTGGAATCTTTCTGGCTGCTGGAATTGGAGATAGGATGCTTTGCTTCCCACTGCGGGAGAGCTGCCCCCTTTCATGGGGTTGGGGAAGGGTCCCCCTGACCTCCAGCAGGAGCACAGCTCAGTGGGGTCCCTGCCACCCAGCCCTCTGAGCCTTTTCTCCCCAGAGTATGGCTCCTGCCGAGTTTCTGGTCCAGCAGGGCCTTGACAGGAGTCGGGGGAGTAGCTCCTGGCCAGAACCAGCCTCTGCGGGGCTTGTGCTCTGCAGAGACTCCACTGCTGGGGATTCAGCTCTAGAGAACATGGTATCCTCGTTTGAAAGATAGACTAATTAAGCTCCTCTGTGGAGAAAGCAGTGACACGTTCACACCGCTGTTCCCTCGCACGTGGAGTCCACCCATGCTGGTCATTAGTTCATGAACATTACCTGCTACCATGCAGTAGACACACGGAGCGGAACATCTGTATGCTTAAAGTACATGGCCCAGTAGGACTGGAAGTGACATGTACAAGTGATGCAGAAAAGAGAGTTTCAAAGAAAAAGGATTTTGTTCAAATACTTTAAAAATGTTATTCCTGTATCCCTTGGCTGTGATGCTCCCCCTCCAGGTTTCCCAGGGGCTCTGGGAGGGACCCTTCTAAGAAGCTTGGGCAGTTGGGTTTCTGGCTTCAGATTAATCGAAGCAGCAGAATGAGCCAGGAGTAGCAGGAGATGGGCAAAGAAAACTGGGGTGCTCTCAGCTCTCACAGGTGTAATCATCTCAAGTGGTATTTGTAGCCAAGTGGGAGCTATTTTCTTTTTTGTGCATATAGGTATTTCTTAAATGAAGCTGCTTTCTTGTCTTTTATTTCTAAAAGCCCCCTTACTCCCCACTTTGCACAGCAAAGATCCTAGTGCAGGTTGCAGCCTGATCTGTGGCCAGGCTGGACACATTCCTGAGACAGCTTGGTTTCCATTCAGATTTCAAGCTGTGTTGGTGTCGGGACCAGCAGAAGGCAAAGCACCAGCCAACCCACAGGACTGTAAGGGGCCTCGGAGCTACGTTCCCTCTGAAGACCCCCAGGCTTTGTCATAGGAGGTTGTTTGGCTTCCCCAAAGCCAGAGGTGATTTGATTTGGGGAAGACTGAATATTCACATCTAAGTCAGCATATCCCGAGTTTACTTCCTTATGGCTTGCCCTCTCAGTTCTCTCTTTTATACACACACACACCCTTGCTTCAGAATCACCAGACACCTCCGTGGCTCCAGCTATGGAATAGCTGCAGTGGGGCTGCGTTTGTGCTTGGGTTAGGAACTTCTGTGCTTCCCATGGCCCCACTCTAGAGGCAGCTGATGTGGACTCCGGTTGAGCTGCAGGCAGACCTGGGAGGGCACATGGCAGGCACTCTTTGATCAGCTCGTGTGAAACACAGGGTCCTCTTGACCTCCTGGCCAGTCTTTCTGGGAATAGTCCTCTCCCTGGCCAGGTGAATGTGGAAGCTGCTTACACAGGAAGGAGAGGAGATCCCAGCTGAGGCTTAGGAAATTGCTGGAGCCGGCTCCAAGCAGATAATTCACTGGGGAGGTTTTCAGAAAGAGTCAAACATCATTCTGCCTGTGTTGGGGGCCAGGTGTGTCGCACCAGCATCTCAAAGTCAAGAGCCACCTGGGGCTGCTACTTCTCTTTCTCAGGCTTTGGGGAAAGGAGTCTCCCTCTGCTTTAGCTTGATTGCAAGTGTGAGGGTGGGTGAACTCTCTGAAGCACTGGGACTTTTTTTCTCTCTTTTCCTTGACGGACCAACAGTGCAAATGCAATCTCACCGTTTAACTTTCAGGTTGATTTCCTTCCCTGATCAGACCAGATCTTTGTGCCCCCTTTAGGAAGGAAAAGAATATACTGACTATGTGCCAGGCACTGTTAGGAGCTTTTATATATATCCTCTTTAGGATGAGACTAAGGGATGAGGACATCTCTTTATAAAAGGCCCCTAAGTAATGGATAAACAGCAACACTCGGAGGTGAGATCTGCCTTCAAAGATGCAAGGTAAGATTGCCTTCAGTCTCATGTTTGTTCTCAAGGACTTAAACCTACAATATTCTCCCACCTCCATACTTCTTCTACCCCACCATGTGCTCCTGTGCACTCCTCTGACGGTCCCAGGGGTAACCCGAGTCCTTAGAGAATTTGGGGACCAATAGGATATGTGGTGCGTAGAGCTTTTTTTTAAAAAACTTAAGGGGTCTTTGCTACCTTCTGCTTGTTGAGTTGTTTTGGCATTCATCTTAAAAGCCAGCATCTCACTATTTATTGACAGGTTGGGCTGTGTGTGTGTGCACATTTCCAGGCGTGCCCGTGTCCTGTAGCTTTTTAAAAGGAAACCCAGTCATCCCACTACGAATCT
This sequence comes from Plecturocebus donacophilus, assembly GCA_004027715.1. Classification (NCBI taxonomy): domain Eukaryota; kingdom Metazoa; phylum Chordata; class Mammalia; order Primates; family Pitheciidae; genus Plecturocebus; species Plecturocebus donacophilus. The sequence goes on from PVKP010007192.1 coordinate 24,431, forward strand.
GGCATCTTCTTATGCTTCTAGTGTTTTGATCATACATTAACCAAGGGGTTTAATTTATCCAATGCTTGATGACATGTTCAGGAGGGCTGGATCGAATTTTGCGAGGGTTATGGGAAAGGGAGGGGGAGAAGAAATGGACATTTATTTTATTATTTATTTTAAATGTTTACATCTTCTTTATGTTGTATCAAGCCTGAATAGAAACTGATAGCATTAAAATACTCCATTCCTCTCTCTCTTCTCGCTTCCTTTTTTTAAAAATTTAGGATAATGTATTTTTGTTTCTAAAGTGATTTGTGACTTGTGCTGTATAAACTGTATAAAAATGTTCTATTTTAAAATGTGGGTTGTCATTCCTCTGGGGACAGTGGTCGCCAAGACATCTACATTGTAAGAGAACACAGTGGAAGATCCTGTCCTGATCCTCAAAAATTACTTCCTCTGTATGATTAAAAGTTTATTCCATTTATTTTAGTTTGTGTTTACTTGATTTCCAGGAAGAAAACATTTGACTTTGTATAAAGAGTAGGGTAGCAGGGTGTCTTTTCTGCCGTGGGAGATGTGTGTATATATATAGCATTTTGGTGTATAGTAGAAAATAAGCTTTGCGCATCTGTATTTGAGATACGTCAATGACGTGAAGTGAAGTCAGCTGTAAGACCCTGGAGGGAAACAAGTTGTACATGGTTCATGTAGCTCTATGGGGAATTTAATTACCTTTCTGGGCGCCTTTTTCTTTTTTAAAGCAATGGTGACATGGTCCCATGGGAGTCTCCTAAATAGACCTTCCAGGCAGAACCGCAAGCTCAAAATCTTTGTGTACTTTTGAAAATTGAGGAGTAGCTCTGTTCAGAAGCCGTTCTGGTGGTGTGTTGTTGCTGTTGTGACTTTGTTGTTTACTGTATGTAATACGAGCCTACAGTATTTGCACTAAAGAAAGCTTGTTAGAAAAAGCTTGCTGCTATGGAAGAAAGAACATATTAAAACTTCTTTCCTTTGCAATTTTTTGGGGGGTGGGGGGTTGGCTTTTCCACTTTCAGTTGAGTAGCATTTTGTAGAATAAAATGAATTGACTGAAGAGCCTCTGATGGTTGGTTTATTCTGTCTTCCCATCTCTCCTTTTTCTTCTCTTTTTCTTCTGTTCCTCTCTACCTCTGGCCCTCATGAGTAAAGTTGGTTTTTCTCCTGGTGGGGGTGGCAAAGGGGCTGGGGGAGCTGGGAACTTCTTTCTGCTTGCTTAGAATCTCTTTCTACAAAACTGTGAGATGGGCTTCTGGGGGGACATCAGGGCGTCTCTGCCTCCCCCTTTCACTTTTCTTTTCCCTTTTGACCCCCTCCCAATCCCTCCCAAGCCTGTTTCCTTCTCAGGGCCTAATTCTCAGCCAGCTGCCAACTCTTGCCAAGCTATGAGCCAATAAAAGTATAAGGTACTATCCCTTCCTTGGGGTATTTTGTTTGAACAGGTTGACTCTGGAAACCCGGAAATCTTCAAAGAACCAGTTAAATGTATGGCTAAGGGTGTCAGTGTGGTCAGATGAGATCACGTGCAGGAAAGGGCTCAGAAAACCATGCAAATATGTTGGATGATCACATCTCTCAACTTCTTCTTTTGAAAAGTCACAGGTTGTTAGGTGTTGAGCACTTAAAAGTGTCAGCTCAGGCCCTGCTATCCTGTAGACTGATAACAGGGTGACTGGGGAACATCTGCTCTGGGGTGCTCTTTCCTTGTAGTGTGAATGATAGGGGTGAAACCCTGTCATGAGTTCAGGCCCATGGTGGCTGGCAGCTGGTTGAGACATAGCCCGAGAAATTATACCACCTGCTCCAATATGCTTTAATATTTTATTTTATTTTGTCACCCAGGGTGGCATGCAGTGGCACAACCATGGTTCACTGCAGCCTTAACCTCCCAGGCTCAGGTGATCCTCCCACCTCAGCCCCTTGAGTAGCTGGGCCTATGGGCATGCGCGAACATGCCTGGCTAATTTTTGTATATTTTGTAGAGATAGGGTTTCACCATATTGCCCAGGCAGGTCTCGAACTCCTGGACTCAAGCAATCTTCCTGCCTCAGCCTCCAAAGTGCTGGGATTACAGGCGTGAACCACCATGTCTGGCCTCCTACATGCTTTAGACAAGCTCGGTATACAGGCCTCATTCTCTGGAGACACCAAGAGCACTGAACAGGGAGTAACAGGGACCCTAAATGCTAGGCCTGCCCCCACTACTCACTGGCTATTGAGGTTTGGAGAGAGCCATTTAATCCCTCTGACCCTTAGTTTCCTCATTAGTAAAGGAGCAGGGTTATGATAATATTCTAAGAGTACCCTAGACTCTTAGTATCCTAGACCTAGGCACAATGTGCCTGCCTTTTCCTTTTCCTTTATTTATTTTTTGAGATGGATTCTTGCTCTGTCACCAGGCTGGAGTGCAGTGGTGTGATCTCAGCTCACTGCAACCTCCGCCTCTTGGGTTCAACTGATTCTGTTGCCTCAGCCTCCCAAGTAGCTGGGATTACAGGTGTGCACCACCACAGCTGGCTAACTGTTGTAATTTTAGTAGAGATGGGGTTTCATCATGTTGGCCAGGCTTGTCTAGAACTTCTGACCTCAAGCGATCCACCCGCCTCTTTCACTCAAAGTGCTGAGATACAGGCATGAACTTCCACACCTGGCCTCATTTTCCTTTTATATGAGCCAGGGGCATTAGGGAACAGGGTCACTCAGAGTCATAGCATTGGGCCTTGTAATGACCTCTTCTTCCTGAGTGGACAAGGAAACAGAAGGAATCTGGAGGGTTTCAGTCCTCCCTGTACTTTCTTGAGTAACTGGTGTGCCTCCTTGTGGTCTAAATGCTGAGGAAGCAGATGCTCAGGAGGTCCACATCCAGCTGCTCTGGGCTTTGGGATGAGATTGTCAAGAGAGACGCACGTGCTCATGCTTTGATGCTTGGCCCTCATGCCTAGGCCCTTCCATGATGTTCTTCATCTTCAAAATCCAATGTTTATTTAAATTCCCATCTCTTCACCCATATGGCAATCAGAGAGGTTGATGACTGACAGGGACTTATTAGATGGAGTCAGAAGCTTCTCTGTGCAGCTGTAAATGCCTTCAAAGCATCCAGACAGTTTTTCAGTCTTTTACGGAGAGAAACAGTAAGGGGCAACCTCCCCTGGGTTCTCAACCTAAGACAATCTGTTGGGGGAATATTACAGTCACCTGTGTCATTCTAGGCTACCTCAGCCCAAACCAGTTCAGTGAGCTGGGGTATGGTTAACTCTTGACGACATTGCCAGCAAATGTGCAGTTTCGAGGATGAAGCACAGTCTGCTTCCTCAGGAAAGCTGTCTTGGTGAGGGAGCCCTGGGACAACCCCCTTTTGCTGGACCTAGAGTTCCCCGAGTGAACACAACTTTGTCTCCAGGCTTTCTGTATTCATTAGACCCGCCACTATGTAAGGGCAAAGGAATTTCTCCTGGAGCTGATATTTTCCAACATGCTGAGCAACGAGACCATGTACGTGAGGGCCTGCGGAAAGAGGTGAAGGGCTGAAGTCACAGACCTTGTGACGGTGTCGATGGAGGAAAGTTGATTGTGGCGAAGCCACTGGGCCCTGGGCTCCAGTGCCATTTCGAAATGAAGGGTGCGATGTTCCTTTTGGCTCTGTGTGTTTAAAGGGTGGGTGGGATACTTATACATGGGAAGCTCAGCGCCTGCTGGCCACAGGACCCTGCCAGGCCCCCACGCAGGTCTGATGGCCTTCAGGGCCAACTGTGCCTCTGGTCTGGGAGGCTGTACTTGCACCTGTTTCCTGAGGCCGCTGGGAACTGTTAGGACAAGTCCATCTGGCCCTCTTTGTTTTTTTGTTTTGTTTTTTTGACAGAGTTTCACTCTTGTTGCCCAGGCTGGAGTGCAATGGTGCGACCTTGGCTCACTGCAACCTCCGCCTCCCAGGTTCAAGAGATTCTCGTGCCTCAGCTTCCTGGGTAGCTGGGATGACAGGCGCCTGCCACCACGCCTGGCTAATTTTTTGTATTTTTAGTAGAGATGGAGTTTCCTCATGTTGTCCAGGCTTGTCTCGAACTCTTGATCTCAAGTGATCAGTCTTGGCCTCCCAAAGTGCTGGGATCACAGATGTGAGCCACTGCACCCGGCCCACCTGGCCTTCCCTGCAGTCAGCTTCTGCCTTTGCCAAACCTGTTTGGAGTAGAGCGGAACTGTACCCCTCGACTCTGCCCCCTGGGCAGCTCCTCCTCCTTCCCCTCCATGAGGCCCCTCGTGGGTAGAGGCCACAGTGAAACACATCTGTAATCCAACCACAGTCTGTGAGTTGTTGTCCCTGGAAAGTTCCACTCACTTGAAGAAAAAAAATAGAACCTTCTTCAGGCTCCCCCTCTAAAACTGGGTAGTTCTTAATCAACTAACCACCTTAACAAGTCCTTCTGTGAGCCCAAGGAGAAAACAAACCAAAACACGAACGCTCCGAGGTGGCCTGCACTGCAGTGGTGGCCAGCTGAGTGACCCTGAGGACACTGCAAGGATCTGGCCCTGCGGAGACACAGGGGACCCCCTTCTTGCTCCAAAGGCAAAGCACAGGCTGCTGCGGGGCCTTCAGACCTGCGGCTGCTTCAGAACATAACGCTGCCTTGTCCCTCAGGACGTTTGGAAACTATTCCGTATTATGTAGGTGACATATCTTTGTATTGTGGTGGAATTCAACCATTTTAGAGTGAACAATTCAGTGGCATGTATTACCTTCACAATGTTGTATGTTACAACTACTACCTCTCTCTAGTTGCAAAATATTTTCATTGCCTGGAAAGAAAACCCCAACGAGGCAGTAACTCCCCAATCCTCCCTCCCCCATCCCTGGCAACTACCAATCTGCTTTCCATCTCTGTGGATTATATTTAGGTAGTATTTTTGAAAATCCCAGTGACTATTTTCTGAACTAAAAAAGAATCATGAAACATGAGCACGGAGAATAAACTAATAGAGATGAGTGCTACTGGTTTCCCCTTAATTTTGTGCTTTGTAACCTTTTCATATGCCTTCACAGCCATGATCTGATCCAGTAACCCAAGAGAAAAGTGTTGCCGGATGTGTTGGAAAATCTCAACTCCATGAGAAATTGTTTCTCCTATTTATTTATTTATGAGACAGAGTCTCGTTCTGTTGCCCGGGCTGGAGTGCAGTAGCATGATCTCTGCTCACTGCAACCTCTGCCTCCTGGGTTCATATGATTCTCCTGCCTCAGCCTCCCGAGTAGCTGGGACTACAGACATGTGCCACCGTGCCCAGCTAATGTATTTTTAGTAAAGATGGGGTTTCGCCATGTTGGCCAGGCTGGTCTCGAACTCCTGACCTCATGTGATCCTTCTGCCTTCGCCTCCCAAAGTTACTGGGATTATAGGCATGAGCCACTGCCCCCGGCCAGAAATTCCTTTTTACTTACACAGTGGTGTGTCTGGGTCCACTGGCAAATACAGTTACTACCTTGATCCAGTGCAAATGGCATGCATTTGTATCTTTTATAAAGATGGAATAAATCTGAAAAAGACAATCACTGATGAAAACAGACACCTTTTTTTGTGTTGTAAACATAGGAGAACTCCATTTTTAAAAGTGAGTGTGCAGTTGGAGACTGTCATCATTATATTCTGACAGGAATGAGGGAGACAGTATTCATTCAAAAATACGTTTGTGTTCCTACCTAGTACATGGCACTGCCAAAGGCACTCTTGGGAACACAGTTCTAAAAGACTATTGATACCGGCGTTAGAAATGAGGTATCTCTTTAGTTTATAGTCAAATGTTTTCATTGGAAATAGCAATGAACTACAAACCAGAAGCTGCTCTCAAGGAGGTTCCAATCCAGTTGGAGTGGAAGGAGAAGGAGCACAGACATTTTGGCCTGTGGCAGTTGGGGGGATTTCAGAGAAGATTCTAGAGTAGAGGACCCTAAATTAGAGCCTGGAAGGGGAAGTGGGATGACTATGGGAAAGATAGAGTGGAACCAGGCACGGTAGCTCAAGCCTGTAATCTCAGCACTTCAGGAGGCCCAAGGCAGGTGAATTGCTTGAGGCCAGGAGTTCGAGACCAGCCTGGGTAACACGACAAGACTACATCTCTACAAAAATGTAAAAAATTGGCTGGACACGGTTGCACACACCTGTTGTCCCAGCTACTCAGGAGGCTGAGGTGGGAGGATTGCTTGAGCTCAGGAGGTGGAGGCTGCAGTGAATTGTGATCGTGTCACTGCAACTCCAGCTGGACAACAAAGCGAGATCCTGCCTCAAAAGGAAAAAAAAAAAAGAGGGATGGAGAGGAGAACAAGCATGCCCGGCTGAGGGAACAATCTGAGCAAAGACAAAGGGGTGGAGAACATGGGTTGGCTTTTGAGGCTGTGCAGGGGACTGTGTTGTCGATCTATCAATGCCCTTTATTGAGTGGTTATTTGTGCTAGGCACTGTTCTCGGCTCCAGGAAGACAGAGGGGACAAGGAAGCCCTAGGGCCCCCACCCCCACCCCAGGCCATTGTCCTGGCTACAGGCCATTGTAGGATAAGTAATTGCAAGTTCATGAGTGTCTCAGAGATGTACAAGGCATCATGAGGGCAGGTACCAAGGGGACTTCACTAGTCTAGGGGATGGCTAGAAAGGGCTTTCCAGAATCAGTGGCATTTAAACAGACCCCCAAAATAAGAAGACATGAGAGCTTTATTTCTGGGTACTGGGAGCTGCAAAAGGGGCAGCTGCATGGGGGTGCCACAGCCACAGCCACTCTAGAGAGGTTATTGCAGCAGGTGTGCAGGACAGGTGGGCAGGGGGAGGAGGGAGGCTGCGCGAGAGTCCGCGCTCACAGTGATGTCAGAAGGACGTTCCTGGGGAAGCTGAGTTCGAGGGGTCTGGTTCCAGAAACAGAGAAATTGGGAGGCTGCAGGAGGAGCTGGGTCAGGGGTGGGAGGCCCAGGTCCTGAGTTCAGTTTTAGACATTTAACGCCAGGAGCTGGAGGATGCGCAGATTGGTGCCATCACGTCATGTTTCCCCCCTGCCCTGGGCCTAAGTGCTCTGTTTTCCCAGCCAATGCTCTCTTGTTCCCCAGAGGGTCTCCTCAGACTGCCTCCCCTCTTCTCAGGCCTCCCAGCTCCTTACTTTCCACAGATGACATCACCTTCCACCTCTCAGGGAAGGGAGGACAGCAGAGGGCATCTCCTCAATGGGAGAAGGTCTGCCACCTTCCCTCCTTCTCCTGATGTGACAAGAAGGGCCCCTCCGGTCCCCAAGCCCCTTCCTTCACCAGCTCTGGGTCCCACCGTGCTCCTTCTCAGAGTCCCCCTCGCATCAGCTTCCTCCTCTTCTCATGTTGCGATAGATGTCTGTCTCTTCAAGGACGCTTTCCTGCCAGCATTAAATGTGATCAAGTGTCATCCATCTTAAACTTGACAAAAACCCTCCCTTGACCCCACTCTTCAGCTTCACAGCCGAGAGTCTCGGGAAGTTACCTTTACTTACTGCCTCTGCTTCCTCACTCCCACTCTTCTCTCAGCCCGCTGCAGTCTGGCTTCCCTCCTCTGCCCTGAGCCTCTGTACTTCCCTGTGATAAAATCCTACACAGACACATCTCAGCCCTTATCATCTTTGATTACTGCCCAGCATTTATTCTGCCAACCACTTTTTCTGCGAAATGCCTTTTTTTAAAACTTTCCTCTCCCTGTCCTTGACTCTCGTCTCTCCCTCAATCCCCACATCAAGGCAAATACCGCAAGTGCTGTCTGTTCCCCGTGCGAATGTTCTATCCCGCCGCACTGCCTCCATCCTCGTATAAACACCTCTCGTCTCTCATCTAGACAACCATAGTCATCTCCAATCCCCACTCTGCAGCCAAAACAAACTGATATGAGCGTTCACAGCTGGCTATTTCCTGCTGCTGCTGCAGGTTCTGGGTTCCTAAAACCAAAATGATTATTTAAGACTCCTGCTGAAAGCCTATTGGAGAGGTATATCAGTTAGGATTCCATTCAGCCGCCTGTTCCTGAAAACTCAAACAGAACCTTGAGCATACAGGATTTTCTTCTCTTGTCTAAAAGTCTGGAGCCAGAGATTGGGGGAAAAATTTCCTCCCTGGGAAGAATCATTTTGTTCATTGTCTGTGTCTCTGGACTCTTCCTTCTGGAAGGTTCTTTCTGGTTCACTAACCTCCATGGCCACCCTTGAAATGGGCACTGGCGAATGGGCTCCCTGGGTCTTCACAGCCTACTTCTTGCTGCCGCAGGTTCTGGGGCCCTGGAATTGTTTTAGAATTTAACTGTTAAGGTTATGACAGACCATAGTCACTGCTTTTAAAAAAGAATTTCATAAATTTTTTTAAAAAGCTTGGTAGGTTTTCAACTATCTGCTTCTAGTCAGTTTCTTAAGCAAAAACCACAGCTAACGATCTAGTGCAGACATCGTTCTCACACCACATGTGGCTTCAGAAGGTTAAGTTCAAACCCTCTCTGTGCCTAACCACACCAAACCACCAAGTTTACTTTGATGTGAAGACCTCTGGATAGATATTCGAGGAAATCTCTTCCCAGCGTCTTAGAAGGGTCACTGTTCCCCTATCTTCTAAGGCGCCTTTATCCTCTGGGGCTTCAAATGGAAGATAGAAGACTAGGACGCACATCTGACTTCCTGCCCCACCTGCTTTCTCTCTCCTCCTTGACATCCTTTGGACTAAAGGTCAGGGGTTTCTCTTCTATTCTTTTCTTTAGGTAAAGCCCATGGTCAATTCTGTCAGGGCTTCTTGATATCTTACAGAGGGAGCTAAAGACACCAGAACATCCTTTTTCTTTCAAAAAGAATGTCTTTCAAGACTATTGTCTGGCCGAAAAATCGTAGTTTGGATGTCAGAAGCTATTCGTTATCTTTCTCTGCGTTTTTTTCTTTGATAATCCTAGTCCCTTTCCCCAGGGAAGCAGATGTTTGAGCTGACCAGGAAGAAAGTCACATGCACAAAAATGCGAAAGAGAAATGCAATTAATCCTATTTTTCAAAATAGATCCTGTTTACATCATTAAAGACTTCCTATTTTGCTTAGGGTAAGTCCAAAATGTGTCATAGGGTCGTTCTGGTCTGAGCCCTTCTGATCTCCCCAGCCTCCTCCGGTCAGTTTCCCCGCCTCTGCCTTGGACTTTTCTCACTTCCTTCAACACAGGCTGCTCAGGACCTTCCCAAGAGCCTTAGTGTTGGCCAACTCCTGCTCATTTCCCAAGTTCTGATTTCGAAGTCCCTCCAGGTCTTGGGAGGGATTTCCCTGACTCATAGCGTCCCTCAGAGCACCTGCGTCCTCGTGGTGAGTTCATTAATTTTTTCGCATGATTATTTTTGATGAAACACCTCTGTTTTCCAGTAGACCACCAAGGGCAGGAGGGCAAGAACGATGTTCTGTCTGCTGGGAGCCTCCTTGGGTCATCATCATTACTAGTCTGGATTAGACAGCATGTTTCTAAAATGCAGATCCACGTAAAATCCTTCAGTGGTCCCTCTTTTACTCCTGTTAAAATCAAACTCCTTTATGTCGCTTCCAAGGCCCTGAATGACCTGGCCCCAACTTCTTCTGCCCGACCCTTCATCTTCTTCAACATTCATCTAGACCGAAACATCTCTCAGTGTAATGAATGGGCTGACTCTCTTGCCTACAATCTCCGGATAGGCTCTACCCATTTTTTTTGGAGTGGGGTGGGGGTAGAGACAACTCCTACTCATTCTTCAGCTCTTTTTTTTTCTTTTCCGAGACAAAGTCTCCCTCTGTCACCTAGGCTGGAGTGCAGTGGTGCGATCTCAGCTCACCACAACCTCCGCCTCCTGGGTTCAAGCGATTCTCCTGCCTCAGCCTCCCAAGTAGCTGGGACTACAGGCGCCTGCCACTATGCCTGGCTAATTGTTTGTGTTTTTAGTAGAGATGGGGTTTCACCGTGTTAGCCAGGATGATCTTGATCTCCTGACCTTGTGATCTGCCTGCCTCGGCCTCCCAAAGTGCTGGAATTACAGGCGTGAGCCACCGCGCTTGGCCTCTTCAGCTCTTGGCTGAGAGATAGATTGCTTGCTTGACTGATTGACTTGTTCGCTCATCCCCGTTCTAGTTGCCAGGAACCACCCTGAGTGTTGAGGACCAACAGCAAGACAGACCCAGGCCGGCCTCCGCTTCCCTCACCCGCCTCTCCTCGAGGCTGAATTAGTCGTGGCTCGGTCCCCTGGCTCTCCGTAAACCTGCTAGTGTTGCCTTATCACAGTTTTAATGACACTTAACCGGTCTCTCCCTGCTGCTAGCCTATGAGCTCTTTGTTGAATGCATCTACGACTCCTCAAAGCACTTAAAAGGAATAGGAGGCTGGGTACGGTGGCTCACACCCATAATCCCAGCACATCAGGAGGCAGAGCCAGAGGATCACTTGAGGCCAAGAATTCGAGACCAGCCGGGGCAACATGGCGAAACTCTGTCTCTACAAAAAAAAGCGTTAAAAATTAGCTGGCCGTAGTAGTGCACGCCTGTAGTCCCAGCTACTCAGGAGGCTGAAGTGGGAGTATCGCTTGAGGCTGGGAGGTCGAGGCTGCAGTGAGCTATGGTCACGTCACTGCCTGGGCAACAGAATGAGTCCCTGTTTCAAAAAATATAAATAAAAAAGAGCAATAGGAAATGGCGTAGAATGGAGGAGTTGAGCCACAGGTACTGCTGGTGGGTGCACGGGGCAAGGTGGACAAGGGACAGGGAAGGAGACAAAGGCCGAAGTGGTGCCTTCTCCTCCTCCTCCCTCAGAGAGTCGTGCAAAAGAACTTGGAGCCACACCCAAAAGACCACATGGTGTATGATTCCATTTGTTCCATTACCAGACTAGGTGAACCCAAAGAGACAGAAACTGTCTGGGAGCCTCCTTAGGTCCCAGTGCCCAAAACAATGCCACTGAATTGTTCTCTTTAAAATGGTTATTTGTTTTGTTTTGTTTTTTATTTATTTGGTAGAGACAGGATTTCTCCATGCTGGTCAGGCTGGTCTCAAACTCCTGGCCTTGTGTAATTCACCCACCTTGGCCTCCCAAAATGCTGAGATTACAGGCATGAGCCACCATGCCCAGCCTAAAATGGTTAATTTTTATGTTTTGTGAATTTCACATCAAAAAGGGATGAAGAAAGAAAGAGCTTGGATCTGGAGAGAGGGGAGAGCCACGGGGGCTTTTTCCTCTCTGAGGCCCTGATGATGTTCCAGTGACTCCTCAGGCTTTGGGGCTGGCTGGGTCTGTTCCGACTAGAAAGAGGGCCTTCCAGAGCCACCTGGGTCCTCTCTGGGCACAGGTAAGCTTGGACAACTGGACATTGGCCCCTGTGCATGCCAGGGCACTGCAAGAGCATCACTCTTCTCAGACACAGGACCTAGATGGATGGAGTCTTTCCTTCATGGGGCAGAAGAGGGATGCTTGGGAAGCTTCTGTGCCAAGAATGAAGCCTCAAAACAAGGGTGAGGAAATGTGAGAGGGTTTGTAAGGGCATGGGACTGGCTTGTCTGGCTGAGGGGACAGTGTAGTCAAACAAAAACTACCCGAAGTATGGAACCAGAAGTGCTTCTCTACCAACTAGTAGTTGTCACTTTCATCTCTGATTTAAAATAAAAGTCTCGGCCGGGTGCAGTGGCTCACACCTGTAATCCCAGCATTTTGGCAGGACGAGGCTGCCAGATCGCTTGAGCTCAGGAGTTTGAGACCAGCCTAGGCAACATGGCGAAACCCCCGTCTCTACAAAAAACACAAAAATTAGCGGGGCATGGTGGTGTGTGCCTGTAGTCTTAGCTACTTAGGGGATGGAGGAAGGAGGATCATTTGGGCCCAGGAGATGGAGGCTGCGATGAGCCATGTTTGTGCCATTACACTCCAGTCTGCATGACAAAGCAAATCCCGTCCCCAAAAAATAAAAAAGTTTTTTTCATTGCCAGTGGGAGTGTAAAACAGAACAAACACTTTGGAAGACAGTTTGGTGGTTTTTTTTTTTTACAAAATTAAACATATCGTTACCAGACGATCCAGCAATTATGCTCCTTGGTATTTACCCAACGGAATTGAAGATGTACATCCACAGCAAAACCTGCACACCAATTTTATAGCAGCTTTATTCACAATTGCCAAAACTTGGATGTCACAGGGATGACCTTCAGTAGATGTTGAATCAATAAATTGGGATGTATCCAGAAAATGGAATACTATTCAGTGCTTAAAAAAAAAACACGAGCCTTTAAACCACAGAAAGACATGGAAAAACCTTAACTACATGTTTGTATGAAAGAAGCTAATCTGAAAAGTCTGTATACTATATGATTCCAACGATATGACATTCTGGAAAAGGCAAAACTATGGAGACAGCAAAACGATGAGTGGGGTTATCAGAAGTTTGAGGAGAGGGAGGGATGACTATACAGAAGACAGGATTTTTAGGGCATTGAAACTGTCTCTTACTATAATGGTACATACATGTCACTATGCACTTGTCAAAACCCATAGAATGCATAACTCTAAGAAGGAGTCCTAGCGTAAACTATGGAATCCAGGTGATAACCATAAGTCAGTGCAGGTTAATTGATGGTAAGAAATGTGCCCCTGTGGTTGGAGCCTTTGACAGTGGGGGACTCTCTGCATGTATGTGGGCAGGGAGCATCTGGGATCACCCTGTACTTTGTGCTCAATTTTGCTGTGAGCCTAAAACTGCTCTAAAAAAATAAAGGCTATTTTTAAAATTTGGTTTGAGACCAGCCTGGGCAATATAGTGGGACCCCACCCTTATAAAAAATAAAAAACTGGCCAGGCGTGGTGGTTCCCCCCGTAATCCTAGCACTTTGGGAGGCTGAGGCAGGTGGATTGCCTGAGCTCAAGTGTTTGAGATGGGCCTGGGCAACACGGCGAAACCCCATCTCTACTAAAATATAAAAAATTAGCCAGGCGAAGCACTGTGTGCCTGTAATCCCAGCTACTTGGGAGGCTGAGGCAGGAGAATTGCTAAAACCCGGGAGGCAGAGGTTGCAGTGAGCCGAGATCACGCCACTGCACTCCAGCTTGGGTGAGACTCTGTCTCTATAAATAAATAAATTAATTTTTTTAAAAAGTTAGCCAGTTATGGTGGGGGAGGGGGGCGTGTCACTAAGGCAGGAGGCTTGCTTGAGCCTGAGAGATCAAGGCTGCAGTGAGCTGGAATTGCACCACTGCTCCCAGTCTGGGAGACAGAGTGTGACCCCGTCTCAAAAAACTTAGAAAAAAAAAATTGGACGTGAAAAAGGGAAAATAAAAGCTCTTGGTTGTGATTGCTCACTCTGCAGCAGTAGAGGTTTTCACAGAATTACTGTTTTATAAAGTGGACGATTAGGAAGTTGTTATGTAAAGAATTTATGGACTGAGCTCTTGCAAAGAAGGACTCAGTTTAAACTCAAGGCAGCATGCTATTGCTGGGATGTGAGAAATAGATGACAACCAGTAACCCATGTCAGACAGGTCAGAAGACCTCTGGGCCTGCAAGAGCAAGGCGCAGTGTGGGTGGTGTAGCTGGCAGGGCTCCTACTGCTTCACATCCTGCAGGGCGGGTGGTGGGCTAGGGCCATTCCTGCCCGACTCTGTGCACCAAGCTGAGAGCCCAAGCCCTCAAACAGTGGTGAGACAGAGCACAAAGGAACCTAGGCAGCCCCTCTCCATTTTTCATGCTGAGGATGGAGCGCAGAGCTGGCCCAGAGGGATCCCAGCTGGGGGTTTTAGCAGGCACTTTGGAACTGGCCATTCCAGGGTTTAAAGTCTTCCTTTGTTGAGTGACCTTGAACACATTACTTAACCTCTTTGAACTTTCACTTTCTCATCTGCAAAATGAGGATAATAATATCTAGTTCATAGGGTTGTAACAGGATTCCATGAGATAATGTGCTAAAGTCATTCAAATATAGTAAGTGCTGCAGAGTGATTAATGCTATCATTATGTAGCCATTATCCTTATTTATTACCTCATGTGCCTCATGTCCTTATTATCACTCTCTGGGAGGGGAACCCAGAGAGTTGAAGCAATTTGTCCAAGGCCACACAGTAGTGAGCTGCAGGCCCGGGCTTCCTCCGGGGTCATGATTTCCACCCCTTCCTGAGTTGGGGCTTTTCTGAGAATCCCTAACAGATCAGATGACTTGATAGTCTGTACCGCACACCCTAAGCGCTGCCTCTCTGCACCTTTTGACAATGGCATTAGAACACCACAGGCTGCCACTGTCTCCAACTCAGCCGCTAATGCACCACTTGCCAGGCAAACTGAGGATGTTCTGTTGAGCTGCTCTGTACCAATCTCCTGCCCCGTTCCTGGGAGAGAGTCCTCCCTGTGGGAGGTAGCTGTGCTCCTGAGTGCGTCAGCATACCTGTCTGTCTCCTTGAGCCATTGGAGGATTCTGAAGGCCCTGGCATGCTGGTCCTGCAGCCACAGTCAGTATCCAGACCCATTCCCTACAACCTGCCTCTCCGGAGTGGAACCAGACCCATCAGTATTTCTGTCTTGGTGATGCCTACTTCCACCTTCTTCACAGGGCTGCCTGGCACTCAGATGTTTTCACAATGGCCCCTGAGATCATGAAGGACACCTTGGCATTGTGATGCAGAACTAAGGAGCTCTGGCCCACATGAGGCCATCTCTGATGCCCAACCCTGGGCATTTGGTGACCAGCAGGTGTGCTCGGCCCAGCCCTGGGAAGATCTCCCTGTTGGTGTCTCTGCTACTCTGAAACTCGCCTCCTCCTGTCCTCTCCTCTCACACCAGGAGCCATGCTCCTGGCATTTCAGAGCCCCCAGCCTCATAACCACCACCCCAGAGCCAGCACCCCTTTCCTCCATGGGCAGTAGGCCACACATGGGCCCTAGGAGCAGGTGTAAGGGGGTGACAGGTTGAGAGTGACACCAGGTGGTGTGGAGACCCTGAAGGGGCCCTTGCCTACCAGGCCCAGCTGGGAGATCCCTGAAGGGGCCACAAGGAATTGCCACTAGTGCCAAAGCAGCCTCACCATGCACCAGCTATTCTATGCACCTAACATGCAGCAGCCCATGTGGTAGACACTATCATTACCCCCCACTTTAGAGATGGGAAAATTGAGGCAGGGACTAAATAGCTGGTCCAGGGCCACACAGCTTGACACTGGGAGAACAGAGATCTGAGCCCATCATGGGAGGCAGCATGCCATTGGCACCCTGCAGATGGCACCCCCACTCCAATCCTGCTCACCCACCATTTCTGTCTGCCACAGTCAGGTTTGTTATGTCTTCAGCTGCATCCTCAGACACGTACTGTCTCTCCAAGTCAGGACAAGCTCATGAGATGGACGGCCACTGGTTGAAGTCCCTCAGCCTGCTTTCTCCACCCGCAGGCCCAGCACCCCCACCCAACCCACGCCTGGTCCTGGCTTAGATATTATACCCTTCAAGGGTTTGTGCAGAGCACCCCGCTGCCAGGGTGACCTGGGCTGGGTCTGTGGCCACTTGGTGACCCTTCAGCACCAGGTCCAAGGTCAGGATCCCTGGGAAGCTTCCTTGGCTCCAAGTCCCACTAGGCTGCCTGTCTTTTCTGGAATGCAGAACTGCCTTGGGGCAGACCTGGTGGATCGGGGGCCATCAGAAGCCCAGAAGTATCTGGGATGGTGGGAAAGGGTGTCCTCCAGCTCTGGCCTTCCCCTCCCTGCCTGCATCTGCTGCTCTAATGACAGACCCTGCCCCAGGCCCCTGCCCCCATTTGTCATGCTTTCTCTCATCCACTTCAGCCCCTCTCTCTGAGATTCACGTACACCCGGTGAGGAAATGCCTACAAAACCGCTCAGCATGGGACCTGGCAGGCAGCGGCTCCAGCTGTGAGCTTCCCTTCCTTTGTCTTCATCTCTCCACGTAGCTGGCCACCATCAGGTGGCAGATTCCTGCCTCCCACCTCTACTCCACATCACCTACACTGCTGGATAAAGGATAGACTCCTTGTGTTTGGGCCATGGTCATCTGCAATACTTTTCTCCCTTCCCTTTACCTCGAAAACTCTTTCTTTTTCTGAAGAACTCAGCAGAAGTAACACCTCCACCGAAGCCTTCCGGGGAGTGGAAGGCCCCTGCCCCGGTGGCCACAGCGTTTGCCTACACTGCCCAGAACACTTACTGAGAGCTTTTGGCACTGGCGATTTATTTGATGTCTCTAGCCGGGGCCCCACAAAGATGGGTACATGTGTCTCCTTTTTTTCTTTGGATTACTTAACAAAAATTAAAAAAAATATACAAATAATTAATGAATAAGGTGAATATTGTGAAAAATTTTTTTTAGATGTGCAGAGTGAAGCCCCAAACCCTTCCCCAGAAAATACTATGGTTAATAGTTTTGTGAATTTCATTCTGTCTATATTAATTTTCTCTGTAGAAATTTATTTGGTATTTTTTTTTACATCAATGAGACCAATCTATATGCATTTGTCCTACAGCTTGCTTTTCTCACATAATAATACATTGTGTATGTGACAGAGTAATGCTTCCCCAAATATGTACACATCCTAATCTCCCAAATCTTCAAATATGTTATCCTAAATGGCAAAAGGGCCTTTGCAGATGTGATTGAATTAAGGCTCTTAAGATGGGAAGGTTACCTGATTACCAGGGAGGGTCTGGTATAATCCTGTGGATCCTTATAAGAGAGACGCAGGAGGGCCAGAGAAAGATTTGAAGATGCCACGCTGTTGGCTTTGAAGAGGGAGGAAGCGCACACACGCCAAGGAATGCAGGCGGCCTTGAGAGGCTGCAAAAGGCAAGAAGTGGACCCTCTCCTGGAGCCTCCAGAAGAAAGCAGCCCTGTGCACACCTTTACTTTAGCCCAGTGAGACTCCTGACCTATGTAAATACACAAGTTTATGGTTCTAGGAGGTCTATATATAGCAGAGGGAAATAATGCTGATGGTAGTAGTCAGCATTTACTGTGTACTGCATGCCAGATACTGTTCCAGTGCTTTGTGTGCTGTATTAACCTACTAGGGCTGCCACAACATAACATCATAGACCAGAGGCCCAAACAGCAGAAATTTATCCGTGCACAGTTCTGGAGGCTGGAAGTCCAAGATCAAGGCGCCGTCAGGGTTGGTTGATCCTGGGGCCCCTCTCCTTGGCTTGCAGATGGCAGCTTTTTTGCTGCCTCTTCCCATGGTCGTCCCTCTGTGTGTGGGCACCGCTAATGTCTCTTCCTCTCCTTTTATAAGGACTCCAGTAAGGTTGTATTAGGGCCCACCCTAATACAGTTTAACGTATTTGCCTTGTTAAAGGTCCTATCTCTAAATGCTATCACATTCTGAGGTGCTGGAGGTCAGGATTTCAATATATAAATTTGGAGCAGGTGTGTCCACCATTAAGCCCACAACATGTGAATTACATCATTCAGTCTCTACAATAACCCAGTACAATAGAATAGATAAGAAAACTGAAACACAGGGTGTTTGAGTTATTTGCTGAAATTTGCACAGCAAGTGATCACACCAAGTCTGAGAGTTGCCTGTTCATATCCTTTGCGCACTTTTCTATGAGGTAGTTGTTGGTTCTTTTTTGGTTTGCAGGTGCATGAGTCAGCATTTATTGAAGGAAGGAATGAGTGGGAGCAGCTACTAGTCCTAGAATAACATGTGCCAGGCTGGGCCAAGCCTGGAGTCCGGTCATGCTCCCCCTGCAACCCAGACTGCCAGTGAATGCTTCCAGAGTTTTCTAAAAACCAAGCAGGAGGTGGGAGCGTGCAGGAGGTTGGGGAAAGGGAAGGTGTCACTGTCTATTCACCAACCGAGCACAGCCCTGGGAGGCTTTCTGGAGGTAGGGGATATTCTGGTCCATTTTCTAACCCTCAGGAAACTGTGGCCAACAATTTAATAGCTTGGGGTGTCCAAGCCACAGAAAGCTCTTTGTGTTCTGGACGTATGCATAGAGCCCTGTTGCTATTGGGACAGGAGCCCCTCACGGCCTGGGGGACCCTAGAAAGCTTGGGGTGTCCCTAGGACATTGCTGGGATGCTGCTGTCAGATCCCTGCCCCTGAAATTCCAGGTTCCAGATTCTAGGTACTCAGATGTCCCAAGAGAACTCCACCTAACATGAAAGTTCTGTCCAGTCCAGCTGCAAAGGAGAGATGGCCAACTGTCTCCTGGATGCAGGTGGCCAGCCAGAACCCATGGCCAAGGCAGGGCTTGCCTCCACCCACCTGGCAACTAATTTTGTTTACTGTGGTGAACAGGACAGATGCCGATGGGGCCCAAGCAGCTCTCTGGCTGGCCACCCAAATCAGTGGGAATGCCCTAGTTACCTTTCAGGTAGGTCAGAGAGTGAAGGCTTCAAAGCACTCAGCCCTCAGAGCATGGAGCTCCAGAAATACCTTCCTGTGTCAGTCTTTTGGCTTGCTGTGGCCCAAGGACTAACACACACACACACACACACACACACACACACACACACACACACACCCACACACACACACACAGAGCTACTTGACTCCTTCCCTCAACTCCATCCCAGTCGTTAACAGCAGAAGGTAGAGACACTCAGTGACAGCTCTATCTTGATTAAACATGCCCCAGGCATCAGGGGTCTGAATAGAAGCTGAAATCATTCCTGATTCAGATCATAGGCTCTTGGCTAATGAGTGGCACCCTTGGCATAAAGAAGTGTGAATATCATTCACCCCATTCTTCCCACTCAACTATCCAGTAGTTGAATTTCCTCTATAACATTCCTAGGACAGAATGCTTACTCAGGCTTTGCTTGAACTCCCCCAATGATGGAGATCTCACCACCCTCCAAAATAACATTCCCAGGCAATTCTTGAGGCAGGAGGGTTCGTTCTTAGCCTGGTCCTTTCTTACACTGTCCAATCTGCTTCCTGCGTGGTCCCCACAGGTGACCGTATTTGAAGACAGTTAACAGCTCTGTCCCTCTATGGAGAAACAGTGTGGGGTTTAGCAGAAGGAAATACATTCAGTCATTTCACACCTTGGGAAGGTTTGACCTGAGTTTCTGACCCACTACAGAGAGGCCATCCTTCTCTATGGACCCACACTTGGGCCCAGGACAACAGTATAGTGGATCTCTGGGCCCTTCTGACTGTAGACCACACAGCCTGGCTTGCTGGGAGGGACTCAGCTCACTGTCTGGGTTGTGGTGGAGCTTTTCTGGGTCCCTAGGGCCTGGAGAGAGGGACCGCATGTTCTGAAGAGAGTGCTGTACTTGGACTCTGACCACCAGCCTAGCAGGTCTGCTTTTTCCTACTTCCCAGGTGGGGTCCTGTAAGCAAGTTGCTTACACTCCCGAGCTTGAGTTTTTTCATCTATGAAATGGAGAAATGTCTATTGTGTTGTTAGGAGGATCGGATGACATCATTTAGGGGAAAATATCCTGTAAACCAAATCATGCTCTACAGATGATTAACCAGTCTAAGTGGTAAGGAGAGGAGCTCGCGGAGCTCGGAGCTTGGGATTTCTTTGTCCAAGTCTTGCTGGTGGGTGAATGTCTGGTGCAGAGTCGGTTTTAGGAGGACTTTGGACTCTTCCTCAAGCCCAGTGGATGTTTCCTGGTACCCAGGGACTCCCCAGTACACAGCTCTGACACACTCATGCTACATGACCCCTGACCCACAGAGGGCTCTCTGTGAGGGGACTCTGGGGCCAAACTCACAAGATGGAGTTTCAGGTAGAGGTCGGGCAGGTGGGGCCGGGCAGGGCCTCCCGTTCTCCTCCCCTCTCAGGTGCCCCGGGGCGGCCTGCCCAGGTCTGCACCTGCACAGCCTCTGTTCATTGTGGCCCGCCATCACTCCCTGCCCGGCCTTTAATTTAGACAGAGGTGAATTCTAATCCCCTAATTAGAATGGACTTTAATGAGAGGAGAATGGAGGGGTTGGGAGTCGGGGAACCCAGCCTAACGACCGTGGAGGAGTTCGGAAGAGAGGATCTCTTTCAATCCAACCCCTCATTGAACAGCTGAGGCCCCGCAGGGAGCAGACGCCAGGCTGGCTGGTCGCACCGGAGTCTCCCGTCTGAGCCAGGCTCTCTCTTGCAGCTGCTGCTTCTCCTGGGCTCTCTGTGCAGACGCCCGGCCTTCAAGCCTGTGGCCGTGGCTCTAGCCTGGCTCTCTGGATGCGGCGCGTCCTGTTCCCCGGGCGGAGATGGCTGCGGCCCTCACCCTCCCGGAATCAGGGGAGAAGGAAGGGCAGGAGCCTCCACAAATAGCAGCATGGCGCCGCCCGCCCAAGCCCAGTCCGGTTCATCCTGACTTAGCAGAAGCACTCGTGAGATGTCCTCGCAGGCGGGGCTGGGCCAGGCGGCCTGCGCTTCCTCATGCCACACGGTGCCCCGAGGGTGGCAGTGCGGCAAACAGAGGGCATCCTGCCAGAGGGCCTCGGAGCAGGCGGGTAGTGCATGCGGCCGTCCCTGAGGAAGGAGAGCGGACTCTGGATTTAAGGGGGTGGGTGGTACGAGCTGAGGTGGGGGGCAGGCAGCTTGTTCCAGGCAGGGCATGTGCCCACCCTGAGGTGGCAGCGGGGATCCCAGGGCGGGGGCAGGGGAGGCGGCACAGGCCAGCAGGGACCTCTGCCCGGGTGTGGGGAAGGTGCTGGGCTGTGCCCGGCAGCCTCCTCTCTCTCCGTCTCCATTTACCCTGTCCTCTCTGCCTGAGCTCCCAACTACGAAGCAGGAACAAGTCTTATCCCCTACCTGCCCGAGGGGACATTGAGCAGGAGTGAGCTAATGTCTGCTGCAGCGCAGCCCTCCACGGAGCCAGGCAGTCTCTAAACGGAGTCTATTTTTACTGCCTCGTGCTCAGCCGGCTCCCTCTGGGGGCCCCTTGCTGCTCCCTGGCCCCTTCTGCAGGACACAGGCCCAAACTTGGCTCGGCAGAGGGAGGATCCTCAGGGCCAGCGCCCTGCTCTCGGCCCAAGGCCTGGGCCTAGATCCATTCCTTCACAGCCTATTGTTCAGGGTTCAAGGAGCCTGCCCGCCTGCCCCTGGCATTCTGGTTAAACCAGGAGCCTGGGCGACCAGGCGTGGCCCGGGCTTAATGAGCAGGGTGTGCCCGGAGGAGTTGTTGGGAGCAGGGCGACAGCTGTGGGCGGGTCCCTCCCCAGCGGGTGGGCGGGTGGCTTGCACAACAGTCCCCGGCGCGCTGGCGTGCTGCACGGCATTCTTCCCATGTGTTTCTTTTTAAAAAACAAACGCTCAACGTTGGTGGGAGTGGTGAAGATGTTTCTAAATAGTTCAAAGACGTTGTGTTAACACGTTTTAAACCCCCAAGTCTATTGTCTTAGGAAAGTCGATGGGAGTCTGTAGGACTTCCACCAGTTGCGAAGAAGGCAGAATGCCAACATCATAACAGGTCACCCCTTCCCCACGATTTTCAAAAGGGAGAAACTTCCACAGTCACTTGGGGATTCTGGGCAGGTGGCCCCACCTGGGCCGTCCTCCATGCCTGGTGTCTGTGGAAGGGGAGCTCCCTGCTCTCAGGACAGACACAAATGCATCATCCCAGCCACTTCTTCACCTCCTGGGCCTGTGGACAGGAGGGTGGAATTCCAGGCCTGCTGGGTTTTCATGCATGGGGCTGGTAACCAGGATCTCTGGCTGCTCGTGGAGTTTTGGACCAAATCAGTCCTCCAAGTAATGACCAGGTGAACTCAAGGCACTGTCTGTATGTCACTGGGTATCTGGGGCAAGCTTTGCTCTATTTGAGAGACGCCGGTCTCCTGCCTTGCAGCAGAGTGTGGTTTGGTTAGTAGTTGGAGGTGGGTCTGTCGTCCGTTGCTGAAGTGCCTCTCTGTGCCCCTGGAGCCTGGCATTCTGGGTCCTGCTGTTCGTTGGTAGGTTGCCAGCTTAGAAACGTTACTGTGCTCATCAGAGGCCTTCATGGGAAAGCTGTGGAGAGGACAAGGGCAGGCGGCCTGAGAAGGAAGCACATTGTGAGGATGTGTCCCTGAATTCCAGATGGATGCCACTTAGATCTAACAGCATGGAGGGAGATCTGGAAACACCAGACTTCAGAGTGGGATGGGACCCAGCATGGAGGCTGTTCCTCTCGTATCTCCATCCAATATCATAATCACCCAGGCCACAGTGAGAGCATTGGCTAAAATTCATGCAGTTATTTCCTTCATGAGACAGCTTTGCAGATCACTGTGGTTGACTCGTGGGGTACCGAAAGGTCAAGCCATTCTAGAAAGATCTCTTGTCAACACAACATGCCTTCTAGCTCTAGTTCAGATTCAGATCTCTCATCGGAGCCCCCAGCTCTGCGGAGCTGCCCTCCCGCCCTCACTCATCCAGTTTTCACAGGGCGGCAGGTGGTGACCATCTCCTCTGTGGAAAATGCCCTTGGGGTGAAATGCACATCTCTTTAGTGTCCTCACGGCTCCCGTCCACCCCATTCTCTGTGCTCCAGACAACAGCCTCCTGCAGCCTTTGCTTCCGTCTGCCTCTGCAATACCCTGGAATTGCTATTCTTACCCCTGTTTTTTCTATTTGTTTCAGAAAAATTAAAATCCTACCTTCATGCTTCTGGAGAGCATTCTTCCACCATGCCCTTCAAGTCTGACTCAGTGGGGGGTGCTGCTGGAAGGAACTGGAAGTTATATTGTTAGGGCAGGGGACAGCCGTGAGTGGAGGGGTCAGAGCAGAGAATCTAAAAGTATTTTCACTCTTGCAAGTAAGACGGCTACATATTGTGATGAAAAGAGGGATGTGGCTTAGTGTGAGACCTTGGGCAAGTTCACCCTCCTTTCTGAGCCTCAATTTCCCCATCTACAAAATGGGAACCATTAATCCCACCTCTCAGACGCTTGTGAGGACCCCCTGATGGGACCCTCATGAAAGCTTTGAACCTGGACCTGACATATGGGGGGCACATCGTGAACACCAGCCCTCCTTCCCCATCCCACAGGCCAGCAGCGTCTGTCAGTGCCCGGTGCCTTCCCTCCAGGGCACTCTTTGGACTGAGGAGGAGGCAGAGGGCCTTATCAGTGGGGGCATGGTGAACAGGAAGACCGGGTGTTATCAAATCACCCAGCACGGGTGACCACGATGCTTGTCTCTGAATTAGCCGAGTTAATGAATGTCATGGCCCGTGATTCACTGCTTTAGAGGATATGTCCCTTTCTGTTTGCCTTTCTCCCACCTGGGCCCGACAGCTGCCACCCGCACACCACCACCCTCCACACTCCTCCGCCACGCAGCAGGCCTTGGAGTCAGCCCACCTGCTGGCGGCGGGGGGCAGCTATCCTCAGCCTTGGGCCCTCAGTCCTGCTCCATCAGGATTCCTGGACTGGCAGAGCCAGAGGGGACATCGGAGAGTCCCCGTCAGTGCTGAGGAACTCAGCATAGATCGCCCTGAGCTAGGCCCTCCCCTGAGCCCCGCTTTACTTTCACAGATGGCAGAGCTGGCCATGGCCACACGGGTATTAGCAACAGAGTCCAGCCCAGAGGGCTGAGGCCCAGGCAGGTGTCGGGGGGCCAGACTCATGACGCTTCCCGCACCTGCCTCCTTCCCTCTGCCCCTACGAACCAACACGCCTGAAGCAGGGCTGAGCTGGGCGCAGGGAGCAGGGCCACTCCGCCTCACCCGTCCAGACCTCCGGGGGACCTGCTGTGCTTGTGTGGGGCCAGGTTCTCAGACCTCACGGTGAGGTCTCCTGAAATGTCTAGTTTCTTCTGGGGGACCAGGGAGGGCAGAGACTTTAAAGTTTCAAAGGGTCCCCACGTTCCTCAGTCTTAGAGCCAGGCAGTCCTACGGAGCGGCCAGGGCTCCACGCTGAGTCCATCTCAGCACGCACTCACTTCTCTACTGCCATCGCCACCTTCCACACCCACCGCTTAATACGCCACCCCTCAGGCTTGAGCTGCGGGTGCTGTAGAGTGGAGCAGGGGTTGGCTGAGCGGGGCACAGGTCTATTGGCGATTGAGGTGGAGAAAAAGCTCAACCTCTGGACAATCCAAAGACGTTTCCTCCACGTCCCTTCCTCCAATGCCACCTTTTATTTTCTGAATTGTCTGCAAGGAGAGTGAGATGTTGGGCGCAGCAGCCAGAAAGACCTTATCCTCTGCCTGGGACAGAGCCAACATTCTTGTCAGGGAGACTCAGGGCAAGGGGGACCGAGTAGCTTCAGGGCTCGGTGTCCCCACTGGCTGGCCCCTCCACTGAGCAAGTCCATAGGACCCAGACAGCGTGATGCAGGCAGAACACAGTCACCTTGAAAGGCACCTGTTGACTCTCTAAGGTGTCTGGGCTCAGGGTGGGGAGTGGGGATGCGGGAGGGCAAAAGTGAAAAAGATCCAACATGGAGACACAAGAAACCAAGCTCTTTGGGAAGAAATTAATCAGGAAACGGAAACTCTGCACCCATTAAACAAAAACTCCCCATTTCCCCTCTCTTCTGCCCATGGCAACTGTTTTTGTGTTTTTTTGAGGTGTACTCTGAAGACAGCGAGATGCATCGATCTTAAGCGTAAAACTCACTGAGATTTGACAGATGCGTGCACCCATGCAACCACGATTCCAGTCAAGATACAGCACATTCCCATCACTCCACTAAGTTACCTTTTCACCTTCCTCCGTCAACCTCCAACCCCACCCTGAGGCAACCCATGTTCTGATTTCTATCATTACAGATTACTTTTGGAATCATCTCATATGCACTCTTTTGTGTCGGCTTCTTTCTGCCACACGATGTTGACATTCATCCATGTTGCACTGATCAGTTGTTTGTTCATTTTTATTTTTCAGTAGTGTTCCATTGTATGAAGAAGCCACAGTGTATTTATGTGTGTATCCACCTGTTGATGGTCACTTGGATAATTTCCAGCTTTTGCTGTTAGAGGAATAAAACTGCTAGGGACATTTTTGGACAAGCTGATTTTTGGTGAAACTCTGTTTTCATTTCTCTTGGGGCAACTTGGTTGTCGAATTGGTGAATCATAGGGTAGGAGTATGTTTAACTTTCTAAGAATCTGCCGTACCATTTTCCAAAATGGTCGTACCATTTTGTGCCTCATCAACAATGTGTGTTATGGTTGCTTTACGTCCTCACACAGCAGTTGGTATTGCTGGTCTTTTTCAGCTTAGCCATTCGAGGGGGTGTGAAATGTTACTGCTGAGCCTTTAATTTGCATCTCCTGATTAAACACAATGGGGTTGAGCAATTTTCATTTGTTTACTTGCCGTTCGTAATGTTCTTTTGTGACGTGTCTGTTCATGTCCTTTGCTTCCTTTTATTTACTAGGCTTTTAAAAAATCTTTTTATTCTTGATTTGTGAGTATTTATATATTCTGGATACCAGAACTTTGTCAGATATATGTTTTGCGTAAATATTTTTTTTCACAGACTGGCTTGCTATTTTCTTAACGATGTCTTTCCAAGAAAAAGAAAACAAAAATGGCCAAGTGCTGTGGCTCGCACCTGTAATCCCAGCACTTTGGGAGGCTAAGGTGGGAAGATGGCTTAAGGCCAGGAGTTAATTCCAGACCAGCCTGAGAAACATAGGGAGACCCGATCTCTACAGAAAAATCAAATAAAAACCAACCAAAGAGTTGAAAACAACATTCAAAAATTGATGAAGTCCAATCTACAAATTCTTTTATTTTTTTAATAGTTTGTGATTGTTTTTCTTTGTGTGTGACCTGTTTAAGAAAGATTTGCCTTCCAAAAAGTCATGAAAATTCTTTTCTCTGTTCTCTTTTAGAAACTTTATAGTTTTAGAATTTTTGTTTAGGTCTATAATCCATCTCAAAAAAAAAAATTTTTTTTAAGACAGGGTCTGGTTCTGCCACCCAGGCTGGAGTGCAGTGGTGCATTCTTGGCTCACTGCAATCTCTGCCTATTGGGCTCAAGGCATTCTCCCACTTCAGCCTCACAAGTAGCTGGGACTACAGGTGCATGCCATCACGCCCAGCTAAT
This sequence comes from Plecturocebus donacophilus, assembly GCA_004027715.1. Classification (NCBI taxonomy): domain Eukaryota; kingdom Metazoa; phylum Chordata; class Mammalia; order Primates; family Pitheciidae; genus Plecturocebus; species Plecturocebus donacophilus. Next base: position 50,387 of record PVKP010007192.1, read on the forward strand.
TTTTTGTATTCTTTGTAGAGACAGGGTCGGGCCATGTTAGCTAGACTGGTCTGAAACTCCTGATCTCAAGCGGTCTTCCTGCCTTGGCCTCCCCAAATGCTGGGATTACAGGTGTGAGCCTCTGTGTGTGGCACAGAATAATTTTTGAGTATGATGTGAGGTAAGGGTCAATGCTTGTTTTTTTAATACCCAGATGTTCTAGCACTATTTAAAATTAAAAAGACTTTCCTTTCCCCATGGAATCACATTGGTACCTTTGTCGGTAATCAGTTGAGCACACACATATGGGTTTACTCCTTGACTTTCCTGTTTCTTTGATCTCCTTGTCTATTCTTATACCAATACCTTACTTCATGATTACAATAGCTTTACAGCAAGTTCTAACTCAGGTAGTAAAGATGCTCCATGAGGAAGTGTATATAAATATTTTATTGTTGTTGTTTTGTTTTGTTTTATTTTCTGAGACAGGGTCTTGCTCTGTTGCCCAGGCTGGAGTACAGTGGGGTGATCATAGTTCACCGCAGGCTCAACCTCCAAGGCTCAAACAGTCCTCCCGTGTTAGCCTCCCGAATAGCTGGCAATACAGATGCATGCCACCATGGCCGGCTAAGTTTTGTATTTTTTGTAGAGATGGGGTTTCGCCATGTTGCCAGGGTGGTATTGAACTTCCAGGCTCTAGCAATCTGCCCGCTTCAGCCTCCCAAAGTGCTGGGATTACAGGTGTGAGCCACTGTGCCCAGCCTGTGCAGCATATTTTTGAAATATCATTCCATTCCTCCCAGTATTTATTCGTTGCCCTTTTCACCACCCAAGCAGTTCTGTGCTGATTACCAAGGAGGAGGTGGACATAACAGGATACAGGGCAGAAAAAGGAGGTGTCTTTCTGGCTTTGGTTTCAAAGCCCAAATCCTAAGAGGAACAGAGTCACAAAGTTTGGAGAAAACAGCACGACAGAGAGCAGCTCCCACTTCCACTTCCAGCCAACCACCATTTTCTAAAGACTAGAGAAAAATCTTGTAGGTGGGGAGGAGAGAGAAGAAATGGAGGGAATTAAGAGAGCAACTACACACCCCTATATCTTGGTTAGCCAGACCTCACAGAGGGGATGGAGCAGGCTTATAGAGCCTCCACTGGCTATGATCAGTACAGGAAGAGCAGCATGAATTCTAGACCCTTAGCATGACCCAGAGAGAGATGCACCCTGAAGGATCTGTGAGGTTGGAACAGCAGCCATTCCAGCAGAGGCCTACATGAGAAAAGTCTCCCCAACTCCTCAGCTCTCTGTGAACCTCCTAGAAAATCACTCCCAACACTACAAAGAGTGGGCAGGGGCCCCTGCATTGACTGGGTAATTGTCTGCCACTCTGGTGGTGAGGTGTCTCAGCTGACTTGTAGGAAGGGAAAGAAAGTAATATTTCTCAAACACCTAAGTGAGTTGCTTAGGTTTATTCTGGCTTTATATGGAACTTCGAACACCCTACATTTCAAGGACTAAGCCTAATGTTAATACAGAGTGGTGATGAGGAGGAACCACCCATTCTGTGGGGAGAGGAGCTGGCAGGGAGGAGTTAGGAGAGCCTGGGCCAATTGGCTTCGCTGCCTCAGTTGTCTCAGCCCTGCGTCTGGGGGATCACAGTGCCATGAAGCAGCTCAGCCTCATAATGGGTTCCTCTGAGTTCTATTCCTCTGTCCTGCAACGCTTTCATCAAGTCCTGCCTCTTAATGTGTCACTTTCATCTTGAGCAACTCAAAGGACATTCAGTGGGTCCCAAGCAACAGTCCTCAAGATCTGCACAGAGCAAAGTTTGAGGATGAGCCCCATTTCCCACATGGCAGTGACTATTTGGGAAGCTGAGGCTCCCACTGAGGACACCGTCTTGTGCCGGCTGCAGAAGACATTAAGGCGGGGCCGCCTCGCGCTTCACAGTCCTGGCGTTATTTTCCGTGCCATCCATGTTCTGACTACACCCAATTAAGGTACGGGGAAACTGATGCTTCAGCCCTATTTACTGTGAGCCAGGAAAGTCTAGTTTGAATATTGTTTTGCTTATGTTAGCATGTTCAGCTTGCACTGTAACTCCAAGAATGTAAAAAAAGGCACTTCAAAATGCATTGAATAAATACATTCCTTTGCTGTGATCCCATATCCACCAAATGTTCTGAAATGAGACACATGGAAAATGGAAAACAGACCAAAAATATTTGCTTGACTGACACTGTGGATTAGTGTGTCCACGAGAGTATAAACACACCCATCCACTACACACACACACCCACTACACACACGCACCCTGCAGGGTGGGCCCCAGAATTAGGGCCCTTCCACAGCAACCAAGGCTGGCTGTCAATGTCAGAGCAGCCCCTGGGCCTGGCTCTGCTGGAGTGAAGCCAGGGGTGCCTGAATCTGAGGAATGCACTCACCTGGAGCTCAGGAGGAGCCCCTGTGCCCTCTACCTGGGCAGCCCAGACAGGTGTTGGGGCTGTCACTCCACATTGAGAGGACCCTCACCACTCAAGGGCTTGGGAGAAGGGGGAGTGGGTCAGGACTTTCAGCTCATTGCCTGATGAAGCCTGGCACCCCTCTGGGGTCCTGAGGCCTGGACTCCTCGTGCAGGTCTGCCATGGCCTTGCTCAGGGGAGCGCTGAACTCATTCACCCTCCCAGCATTCAAACCATGACGCGCAAGGGCCTCTTACTCATCCCGAAGTCATCAGTCATGTTTCCAAGAGTGTGAGTAATTCAGAGAGGGAGGGAGAGAGGGCTCCAGCTGGGGGTAAGATGATGGTGAAGAGGTGATGTGGCCCAGAAGGAGCTCTAATTCCTCTTACTCCAAAGCTGGAAATGCGATTCTTTTTGAGAAGAGATGCTTCCTTAATCTGCTCCAAAATGGTGTGTGTGTGTGTGTGTGTGTGTGTGTGTGGTGTATATAGAATGCTGGCAGCTTAAAGAAACTGTAAATCAAAGCAACAAGGACTTCTTCCTTCATTCCTAGGCGCTGAGAAGGTGTGCTGGCTCAGAGGGGGAAGGCCAAGTGGGCACTTTTTTGACTTACTAATAAAATATGCATTCAGGCAGGGCACAGTGGCTCAAGCCTGTAATCTCAGCACTTAGGGAGGCTGAGGTGGAAGGATCACTAGAACTCAAAAGTTTGAGACCAGTCTGGGCAACATAGTGAGAGCCTAGTCCTAAAAAAATCTGAAAAATTAGCTGGGGGTGGTGGTGCACAACTGTGGTCCCAGCTACTTGGGAGACTGAGATGGTAGGATTGCTTGAACCTACTTGGCCAAGACTAGTGAGCCATGATCGTGCCATTGCACTCCAGTCTGGGTGACACAGTGAGACTCTGTCTCAAATGCAATGCAATACAACGAAGTATATACTCATATTTGTCCAGCACTTTATTCCATTTTGAGCCTTTGAGGGGAGCAGGTCAGATATTATTATCTTCATTTTATAGCCAAGGAACTGAAGCTCAGGGCAGTTACATAAGCTGCTAATGTCCTATCACAGGCAACTATCAGAGCTGGGATTAGAACCCAGGTCCCTTAATGACTAGTCCAGCCCCTACACCCCTGGACTGTGAGGGCTTCCTTTAAACAGAGAGGTCTATCAGTCTATCAGAGGACTTGTTTTCTCTCCAAGATCCTCTTTTGGCAACTGGCCTCAGCCTGGACCCAGCAGTTGTCCCCACCTTCCTATACCACACTCTCACAGAGGTCTTGGCAGTGGGGACTTCTGGGGATGCTCAGTTCCCCTTTTCCTAGTCTGGGACTTGACCCAGGAGACCTGGCTGCCTTCAGAGTAGAATCTTTTCCAAGGCAGTCACAGGTGAGAGAGCCAGGGGAACCCCAGTAGGATGGAGAGTCGGCAGCGGGGGAGGGGGTCTGCCCAGATGGTGGGAGTTGACCAAGCATCCTTCTGGCCCAAGCCTGAAGAGTGAATTACTAGCAGTCAGGTATTTTGGCTATGGATTGGCCAAGGTACATGACATCTACCCCTGTGCCTTCCTTTCTTGTGTTTCCAGCCCACTTCTTCCCAGAGAGCCATTAGAAGGCATCCCCGGTACCCTGGAGGAGGAAACCCTGCAGGAAACATACCTGGGAAAAGAACTCCCATTTTGAGGCAGAAATGATTATCCTCAGTATACTGATGAGGAAACTGAGGCTTCAGACGTTACATAATATTGGAAACGAATGCTCGGTGCCACAAAGAAAAATCAGCACTAAGACAACGGACCTCTCAGCAAAGCAATTTGTACTGACTGCAGGAAGGGTACTCTTGCTAGCTATGCCACCCAGCTAGTGAAGGGGGCAGAATGAGAATCCAGATCTGACATGTGGTGGTCGTTTCACACCAAATCAGCCGGCTTTAGACAGCCAGCAACAGCCCAGAACAGGCACCTCGATCTCTTCACTGCAGACACTAAACTCAGATGACCAGAGAGAGACTTGGCGTGGGAAAATGACTCCTTGAGCTCAGAGGCTGTGATGAGCTGTATCGTGCCCCCACCTCTCCAAATGTATATGTTGAAGTCCTAACCCCCAGAACCTTAGAATTCGACTGTATTGGAGATAGGGTCTCTAAAGAGGTAATTAAGTTGACATGATATCATTGGGGGGGAATTAATTAAATGTAACTGGTGTTCTTACAAGAAGAGATTAGAGCCAAACAGACACAGGGTGTTTGCCCTATGACCATGGGCAGACATAGCAGGATGGCAGATATCTCCAAGCCAAAGAGAGAGGGCTCAAAAGAAATCACCCCTGCTGGCACCTCTCAGACTTCCAGCCTTCAGGATTGTGAAAATGTAAATTTCTGTTGTTGAAGCCATCTGGTATAGGGCATTTTCTTTTGACAGCCTCAGCAAACTCATACGAGCCCCTTTAAAAAAATCATCTCTGTTCCCAGTTCCCGCACACAGTAGGTGCTGAATCCACATTTATTAACTGGCTGAAGGAAGTGCTATGAATGCTGGGCTCTCCAATAGGTGGAGGAGATTCAAATTTTGATTTTTGCAACCAGCCACCTTCCTCTTGTTGAAACTTCCTGTTTCTGAGGAATAGAGATTTTACAGATCCCAGAGGCCATCCAGTAAACCCAGCAGCTATTACCAAATAATTCTAGTTTTGATGAGCTCAGTGGGTATGAATCAGAAGTAGCCAGACCTGCATTTCTCTTGAAAGAAACCAAGGTAAAACGTTAGAGGAAGCAGCAAAATGTATTGGAAATGTATTGCTAGCAAGGAACTATTGGTGGTGTTGGTGCCCAAGCCCTGATTATATGGGCTTTCCTTCCTTCTGCGTGGAGCAGAACCTGGTGAGGGCCTGACCGAGGCCCTCGCTGTTGCTGCGCAGGCCAAAGCAACCTCTTCATGTTCAAGTGCCCATCTTCATGATTCTCACCTGGATCTCTTATTCGAAAAAGAGAATTCCAGGGTTGAGGGTGCCTCCTGGAGCCATCATCATCCAGGTAGCTGCTGTGGCCTGGGGGAGGACCTGGCTCTTGCAGAAGGGAGCCCTGCTGGGATGGGAAGGTTTGGGATAGGAAGGGAGTATGGGGTCCACACAGTTAGAAGCCAGGGTCCTGCAGTGGCACCACACAAGGTGTGGGTGAGAGGGTTGAGGCTGGGCCGGCATCAGGTCATCGTGAAGCCTGGCTGGTTTTAGGGGCATCGCCTGAAACAGGCAGCATCCAGGTAGGAGTTGTAAAACACTCTGGAGAGTGGAGTTGGAGCAGGAGGTCCTAGGGAGGCCTCATGGTGCAAGAGAGGGCTTGGAAGTAAGTGGGAAGAGCTCAGACAGCCCTGGCTTCTGATTTTGGCTCTGCCACCTGCCGGCCAAGGGGCCTGGTGAGCTCTGTCCTCTATGGAACCTCAATCTCTCCATCATCAGGGGACATCCAGCCACCTTTGAGGATCAGCGGGGTGCTGGGGGAAAGGAGTGGGGTGGGATGCTGTGCAACGAAACCTCCAGCCCAGGCAGGACCCCGGGAAGGGCTGGAGCCAGGTCTGGGTCTGTTAGGGTGCGACTTGGCCATCGCACGCGCAGGGGCTCCTCTCCCAAGAGGGGGAATGTGGTCAGGAGCCCCGGGGTTGGCGCCTTCAGGATCCTCAAGGCCTGGAGGGCAGCAGCTCAGCTTCTTTAGGAAGTGGCTGCCCCTCCCTGTTCAAACTCTCCCTTCACCGTCTCAGGAACTTCTTGCACTTCCCCAAACCTCCCCGAGCCCCCACCTCCATGCCTTCCAGCATGCTGCTCTTCCCGCGGCCTGAAACTCCCTTCCCCTCCCATGTCTGGCTTCTGCCTACTCCTCCCACGAGATTATCTCAGATATCTCTCCCCACCCGCCTCCCCTCCCAGGGAGTCTTTCCTGACCACTCCCTCTGCATGGAGCCTGGCTGTCCGTCTGTCTGTTTGTTCGTCCATCTGTCCATCCATCTGTCTGCCATGCCCCTGGCCTCCTGCCACAACCCCTTCTCCTGGTGCCACCCACTCACTGCAGTGGAACTCTAGTTCCCCTCTGGACCAAGAGCTCCTGGGCCCTGGCCCTGATCGCTCCCGCTCAGGGGCCTAGTCCAGGGTCTGAAACATAATAACAGCTCAGTAAATGAGTGTTGAAACAATTACTGGCTTACTCAATGAATGACTTCTGAATACAGGGCCCAGTTCTACAAATGAGTCACAAGCCTGAGCCACTGAGCCCTGCCCCCACCCACTGACCCCAGTGAAACCCTCCCCATGATGACATCATCACTACCTTTAGTTCTCAGAATCGCTGGTGCCTTCTATGTTCCCCTTTTACTCTATCTGCTTCTCATCTCCCTCCTCCTCCTGCTTTTCCCCTCCTCTGGGGGCAGCTCATCTAAATAAGGTAGTGTTCCTTCCGGGCTGTGAATTAGCAGGATTTTCATCTAGTGACTCAGGAAATTGTGAGATAGAATCAGGAAGTCGATCCCCAAGTGCTGGACAAGGAGATGGGACGCCAGTCAGCCCCTGGCGCTCTCAAGTTAACTGAGTAGGAGACCGGGAGGACCTAGGTAGGGGAGGAGGAGGCTTGAAACTGGCAGGCTGGGCCCCTTACAGCCTGCACAGGCAAAGGTATCCCTGACCTGGCATGAGGGGAGGGGCCATTGCCCGGTCCCATACACTTGGCTGCCTCAGGTCCTTTGAGGGGGCAACCATCCTCCCCCGACCCAACTCAGATGATCAGGAAGGAGCCCCCTCTCCGGGGAACATCACTGCCTCTCGTCTCGTCTTCTCTCCTATGACTCCTCCTGTCTTTCCCCCTAATGTCATGGAGGTGTTTCGGGCACAAGCAGTGAGGAGCTGGCCATTCAGAGCATGCCCCAGGGTTAGTGCCATTTTCATGTCATGCCCCTTTCCATGAGGAAATAAATTAGGACCCTGCTTCTGGAAAATCGATGTTATGACATCATGAAGGGAACAGATGGGATATTTGAGATTCTTGAAAAAGGACCACAAATATCTCAATAGAAGGCAACATCTGAGGCCAGAGGAAAACACTATAATGAATAAAAGGACTGCTGCTTCATGTGTCAAGTGGAAAAAGCATGACATGAGTCAACCCAACAAAGGTGCTTTGTAAATAAGAAAAAGTAAATAAACCCAAGAAGGGTAGATAAGTCAAAGCAGGTTTCTTGACAGGTTGTCAAGGGATACAGGGGTCCCATGTCCAGCCCCACCTTCTCACACTGCCTTGCAATTGCCTCCTTGTCTCTGGAGCCCTAGAAGGTAGGGCCATGCATGTCATCTCTCTCTCAATCCCAGGGCCTAGCCTGGGACCTGGCACAGAGTAGGTGCTCAGTAGGCAGAGTGCCCATATAATGTATCATCCAAACCAACACACTTCAAGAGTGAAGGGAAGCTATTAATAATTACAGGACTGTCTGAACAAAGAGGTATCTGTTGAATAAGCGAATGAATGAATGAATGAATGAATGAATCTTTTTTTTTGAGACAGAGTCTTGCTCTGACGCCCAGGCTGGAGTGCAATGGAGCAATCTCGGCTCACCGCAACCTCCACCTCCTGGGTTCAAGCAATTCCCCTGCCTCAGCCTCCTGAGTAGCTGGGACTACAGGCACACACCACCACACCCTGCTAATTTTTTGTTATTTTGTAGAGACAGGGTTTCACCATGTTGGCCAGGATGGTCTCGATGTCCCAATCTCAGGTGATCCACCTGCTTTGGCCTCCCAAATTGCTGGGGTTACAGGTGTGAGCTATGGCGCCTGGCCGAATGAATGACTCTTAACAGGCTGAGGTTGCTGGCACCGAGGCATTCATGCCTTCCTACATCCATTGGTGCCACTGTCAAATAGAAAATTCACCTGTGTGTACCATGTATCCCCTGCTAGGATTGAAAGTCTCATCTCCGTTCCTAGCCTGCAGATTGGGACTCCACTGCAGGGAAAAACTGGGCTGAGTCGGAAGGGCCCTGCAGGTGTTGCAAGGGTCATTTTCCTCCATGAGAACCGCTCACTTGGGCACCAGGAACTCGGCTGCATGCTTTCTGCTCTTTTTTTTAAAAATTTTGAGATGGAGTCTTGCTCTTTCACTCAGGCTAGAGTACAGTGGTGTGATCTTGGCTCACTGCAACCTCTGCCTCCTGGGTTCAGGCAATTCTTCTGCCTCAGCCTTCTGAATAGCTGGGATTACAGGCACCTGCCACTGTGCCCAGCTAAGTTTTGTATTTTTAGTAGAGACGGGGTTTCATCATCTTGGCCAGGCTGGTCTTGAATTCCTGACCTCGTGATCCACACCCTCAGCCTCCCAAAGTGCTGGGATTACAAGCATGAGCCACCGCGCCCAGCTCTGCTCTTTATAGCATTTAATCCTCACACTAGCCTTGTGAAATAGATGTTCTTATTACCTTTACAGGTGAATCAATCCAGGCTTAGAGAAGTTAAGTATTGTGCCCAGTATACTAATATCAGAGCTATAACCTATACCCAAGTCTGCTGGACACCAAAGTGTGTGCCTCTAAGACTTCACCACCGTGTCCTGTGTGTGGCCTTCTCTCAAGGAGAGGACTGAGAACAGAGGCCTGGGGCATTTCTGGAGGCAGGCAGGGCCTCCTGTGCCCTGATACCTTGGCTGGAGAGGAGTCAGCTGGGGCTGGGGTCATGGCATTGTCCCAGTGGGGATGGTAAATTTACCTCTTGGCGGCACCCCCTGCATCTGATTGCGGGCAGGGTCTTGGACGGGGCAGTGGCACAGTCAGAACCCCTGGCCAGGCTAGGACTGTGAGAAGTGAGCTCTTCATGGGTTAGGACAAGCCCTGCGGCCTCAGGAGCAGGCACGGGAGGGGCCCTGGTCAGCCTAATTCCCAGGCCAGGATGCTGCCACCTGAGCCTTGTAACTGAGCCCTCGTGGCTCTTGAGGGTGGGTTAAAGAGGAGAAGGCGTCCCGAACCCGAACTCCTAACCAAGGGCTGTGTCAGTCCTTCCACCTCCTGCTTCCCGCCCTCCCCACCCCTACCCACTGGAGGGCCGTGGAGTTTCCTCAATGCACGGGCCTGGCTGTTTTTCCAGAACGTGGCTCGTTGACAGCTCAGTCCCAGCCCATCGGGAGAGCAGCCTGGGAATCTGAGGGCTCCAGCCCAGGTGAGAGGCTTGTAGGTGCCTGGCTGGGCTGAAGCAGTGGAGAGGGCGGAGGCCAGGGCCAGGACCTTTTTTTCCCTCTTGTGCTCCCAGGCTGGTCAGGCTCCTTCTGCTGGGCCATCAGCAGAGGTGAGAGGGGCAAGGGCTCTGTGGGGGAGCAGAGCTAGGTGCTCTCCCCAGCTCCTGCCATCTGCCTCCCACCTCTGCTCTCTGCAGATAGCCCTTGCCCTACAGCTGCAGCCCAGCTGCCATCCCTGAGCCTAGGCCACCAAGCACAGCTCCCTGCTGCCCTCTAGTGTCTGCCCCTCTCAGGTACAGGGTGACTTACCACAGCTCCCTGAGCTCCACCCAGGGCCAGTCTCCCAACCTGGAATTGACCTTCCAAACCAGGTCATTCCTAAGCACGAGAAGGACTGTTGACAGTGATGCTGGACAGCAGACACAAAAAGAGACTGTGCCAGCTGTCTTTTCACGCCACTCAGGTCACGAGGGCCCCCTTCCCACTCCACTGTGGCCCCCAGAACCATCTCAGGGAACCACCCCATTTGTAATCGAGGTCATGCGTGTGACGTGCTTAGCAGGGGCTGGGAGATTAGGGGACCAGTGACTGTGTGCTCAACACACAGTTATTAGCTCCACTAGGGAGACGCGATGGTCTGTTTGGTCCCACGCTGGGGGCACATTTCCAGGCGGGAGGACAGAGAAGCTCCATCCAGAGCTGCGGAGGCAGGAATGGGGACTCCAGGTTTGGAGCCTGGCACGGGGCAGGAGGGTGGTCGCGTGGCTCCGTGTATGCTGTATGCTAGCTGCCAGAGCAAATGCAAAACATCAGCCTGCGATTAATCGAGACACCCCTCCCCTTACAATTTAGGGTGTTGTTGGGGAGTTTGGAAGGAAAATTGCCTTTCCAGCAAAAAGATGTTTTGACATGATGCCTTCTACCCTGGCATGCGATGAGCCTCCTTCTCCTCAGCCCCTTCGCCAAGCTTTAAGGATGACCTCTGCCCTGCTGGGTGCCCTTGATGACTAACATGGCGAGTGTGTGGGCAGCCACCTGTCCTGGCCTCACCCACCTTCACCCCTCCATTTCCTCATGACTGCCCCACGGCTTCTCAGGGGGAGGCTCCAGATAGGTTTGCTAAACTACTGACTCTCCAGGGCTCCCTGATAGGGCCTGATACACGGTGGCCAGAGGCTGTGGCCCCTAGGCCAGGTGGGGCCCAGCACAGGGAGCTGAGCTTCACCTTCAGGGAGCTGGCAGCTACTGGGGCGCAGTCGCCTGTACAGATAAATCTAGTGGAAAGCCCCCGTGTCCAGAGCCAGGGCAGAGGGCTCGAGGCAGGCTCTGGAGTGCAGAAGCGGGAAGTCACCTTGGGACCAGAGAGCAGAGAGCCTGCAGGGTGGGTACAAAGGATTGCTGTGGGCAGAGGCGGGACAGGGCTCAGCTCGGGGGCTCCCGGGGGAAGGAGCCTGGGGTGGCCAGGGCACCATGTGCATGCGCGTGGGCCTAGGTGTGGTTCAGGGAGACAGAAGGAACTTTGGCAAAGTCAGGGGAACTGGGGGCTAAGCAAACACCACTTTGAAGACTTCTCTTTGGCCTGGGGTGACAAGCCAGGTCTGGTGCCTTGTGCGGGAAAGGGATAAAACTCCGAGTTGGTTTTTGTGTTGCTCAAACCAGTTTGCCCACATCCTTGGCACCATCTGTGCCCTGTGAAGGGCCTGCTTGGAGCGGTGCATGTCTGGGCCTGAGGGCGGCGGTGCCTACGTGAGGCCCTGCGGTCTCTCCAGGAGCTCCCCCAGAGGGGCCCCTGGCCACTGTTGGAGCTGAGAGGGGCCTGGCCCAGCTCTCCCACCTCTCCTGCTCCTCACCCAGCCCCTGCTGCCGAGAGCTCCGGCGGTCTCCATGTGCACTGAGGCCGGGGCTCAGTCGCAGGCAGCTCTTTTGTCTGCCCCACGGCTGCTCTCCTCAGGGCCTTGGCTCTCATGTGAGGCTTCCAGCTGCTGCTCATGCTCAGAGTTTTGCATCACCAGCAACACACAGACACGAGCATTGGGTCCAGAGTGAGAAAATTCTGGGTTCAAGATCAGGCTCTGCCATTTAGCAGCTATGTGGCCTCAGGCAGGTTGAACTCTTTGAGCCTCAGTTATCTCATCTGTAAATTGGGGCTAATAACACTTAATGGTGCTTATCTCATGGGGTTGTCATGAGGATCAGATGAGAGGATGTGTGTGCAAACACCTTACAGAGGGCTCCACTAATGGGAGGGATTATTATCGCTGTTTTCATACCATATAACGCTTACTCAAGAATGGAAACTCATGTTCCGAGTGCCAGTGACGTGCCCGGCGCTCCTCCCGCGCTCATTTCATAACTATTCGTTGAGCCTCCTTGGTGCCAGGCACTGTTCTAGACTCTTGGGCCATAAAAAGCAATAAAACACAAGATCCCTGCCTTCTTGGGGCTGACCTTCCAGGGGAGGGACTTTCACATACTCCAGTCTACTTAGCACGCATTCCGACCTCTTTCCGGCATCTGCAAACCCAAGCCCGCAAGATTGAGAAACATCCCAAGCTGCTAGGAATTCTCTTCCTAAGTGCGCTCCACTCATCCAGATGGCCTGGTGATAGAGACAGGAGACAGGGAAATACTGGGTAGAAGTGGATGGTTCCCCAGGAAAGGCTCCACCCCCAAGCCTGAAGACCCCCGGCCCTAAATGAGGGCAGCCATTCCTGTTTTTGCACCCAAAAAGTTGCCTTTTGACCTGCCACCCCCCATCCTGCACCATATAAACCCCGAACCCCAGGCTTTAGAAGCAGATCAACAAGCCAGCAGACCAGCAGACGGACAGTGGGACGATGCAGCAGAGAAAGAGACAGGAAGGAACATCTGAAGGCAGAGAGGAGTTTGACTGGGGACAGTTGGAGAGGAGTCCGGCTGCTGGGTGCCTGACTCCAAGGGAAGAGCACCTTCCCACTCCATCCTGCCTTCTGGCTCCCCATCCATCCCCTTGAAAGCCACCTCCACCATTCAACAAAACCTCACATTCATCCTTCAAGCGTGTGTGACCCAGTTTTTCCAGGACGCTGGACAAGAGCTTGGGATACAGAAAGCTGTCACACTGGCCCTCTGCCCTTGCAAAAAGGCACAGGGTCCATTGAGCTGGTTAACGCAAGCCGTCTGCAGACAGCAGAGCGGAAAGAGCTTTGTAACACTGGGGTTGCAGGCACCCATGCCTAGACTCTGCTGTGGGGCCGGAGCCCAGAGTGCTCGCCCTGGCCTCTGTACCTGCCCGTCTGCATGCTCCCCCTCCTGAAAGGGGTTTGAGCAGTGGGGGCGACTGAACAGGCAAGTGGCACGTCCTGTGAAGGGGACTGGGGAACTCTCTCGTTTCACTGGCAGAAGTTCTTTTGTGGGAAAACAGGGTCAATTTGAAACAACACTCAGATCATTGTGAAAAGGGGACGCAATCATTAAGACTAGTTGCCCGTTTTACAGATGAGGACATTGGGGCCCAGAAAAATTTAACTGCCTTTGCCCTAGGTTATGCTACTGGCCAGGAACAAAATGACTTATTCAGTCAACAAATATTTGCTGAGCTCCTATTTTGTGCCACCCACTGCTTTGGGCACTAGGGCACAGTCTGTGCCTTAGTGGAGCTTGCATTCTCTAAAGGGGTGACTTCAAAGAAATATGTAAACAGGTGAGCTCATTTCAGACATGATGCGTGCTAGGCGGAAAATCATACAGGATGATGGGAGGGAGAGTGACTCAGGGATGGGGTGGTCAGGGAGGGCCTCCTGGGGAGGGGACACTGAAGCCGAGGAACCAAGCAGGGGACACTTTCGGTGGAAGTCACCCTAAATGGTGACCCAGATAAGAGACTCAAAGGATTCCCTACAGCTCATTTAACAGGCAAAGGAGACAGTGGGGCTCTGGGCCCTCCCAGGGAGAGCAGGAGCTTTCCAGCTGTGGCCTGAGGAGCCAGGTGGCCCTCTTTGTAACACAGAGCTCAGGGCATCTGGGGGTCCTTTTGTTTTTTAATAAATTTTATTTTTTAGGTTGATAGCAAAATTGAGCACCATATAGAGAGTCCCATATACCCCTGCCCCCACACATGTAGGACATTCATTAAATCAGGAACCCACATGGACACATCATCACCCAAAGTCTATATTTACATTAGGGTTCTCTCTTGGTGTTGTATGTCCTGTGAGTTCTAACCAAAGTATGATGACTTTACCACTGTCGTAGCATCTTAGAGTGTAGTTTCACATCCCTGAAAAGCCTCTGTGCTCCACATGTTCATCCCTCCCTCCCCCCAGCCCCTGGTCCCCACTGGTCTTCTTGCTGTCTCCATAGTCTCACCTTTCCCAGAATGTCTTATAGTTGGAATCATACAGTATGTACCCTTTTCGCACCCGCTTCTTCCACTTAATAATATACATTTAAGTTTTCTCCATGTCTTTTCATGGCTTGATGGCACATTTCTTTTTAGTGTTGAATGAAATTTCCATTTCTGGATGTAGGGGCTTGATACGGTTTGGCTCTGTGTCCCCACCCAAATCTCATCTTGAATGATACTCCCATAATTCCCATGTGTTGTGAGAGGGACCTGGTGGGAGATAATTAAATCATGGGGGTGCTTTCCCTCATACTTTTCTTATGGTAGTAAGTCTTATGAGATCTGATTTTTTTTTTAATATGGAGTTTCTGCTTTCGCTTCTGCCTCATTATTCTCTTTCTGCCACCAGATAAGTAGTACCTTTTGCCTTCCACCATGATTGTGAGGCCTCCCCAGCCACGTGGTACTGTGAGTCCCAACAACCTCTTTCTTTTGTAAATTGCCCAGTGGGTACGTCTTTATTAGCAGCATGAAAACGGACTAATACAGGCTACTTTCTTGTTTTGTTTGATTGACATTTGGCTCTTTCCTAGCTTTCCTGCAGTGATTTCAGCTCGAAAGCCCTTCCATCTCCCAGGGATGGGGTGGAGCAGGGACAGGCTGTTTCGGGGTGCTGAGCTCTCCAGACTGGGAAGGGCAAGGCCATTCTGGGCGCTGAGGCTGTGCCACCTCTGGGCCCGACAGGCAGACACACCACCTTGTTCTGCTTTAAATAGGTCATGACTGCGAGGGGCGGGGGTTTCTTGGGGCATTGGTGCAGGACCAAGGCAGAGATGGTGTCTGCTCCCCCAGGCCTCTTCTCCCTCGCCCTCCCTTCAGCCAGGTGGGCAGCTCAGTTGCGTTTCTTGGTTTGGGAAGGGGGAAGACCTGGAGCATTTTGCCATTTGCTCGCCTAGTCCTCGCTCAGTATTGTCTCCTGGAAGACTGGAAACTTCCAGGAAATCTGTTCCTCATCATAGAATCTGATCTCAAGTAGATGGTTCCCAGCGCAAAGTTTCCACTTGCCTGGGGAGAGCCTCATGGGGTGAGGAGGAAGGATACTAGTACGTTTTGCCCTTGGGGCTGGCAGCTGAAAGGGAAAAACATTTCTGGTGAAGAAGGCTGCTGCCTTTTGTCATCGAGCTTGAACCCTAGCAACAGAGAGATGAGTAAACAAAATGTGTTCTATGCAGATGATTCAGCCTGAAGAAGTAAGGAAATTCTGACACCTGCTGTAGCATGGATGAGCCTTGAGGACATTCTGCTAAGCAAAATAAGCCAGTCACAAAGGCGAATATTGTATGATTCTACTGATAGGAGTAGCCAAATTCATAGAGACAGGAAGTAGAATGCTGATTGCCAGGAGCCTGAGGGAGGAGGAATGGGGAGTCAGTGTTCAGCAGGTGCAGGTCTCAGTTTGGGATGGTAAAACGAGTTCTGCCTTTGCAGCAACATGGCTGGGGCTGGAGGCCGTCACCCTAAGCAAACTAACATGGAACAGAAAACCAAATACCACGTGTTGTCACTTATAAGTGAGAGCTAAATGATGTGAACACATGGCCACAGAGAGGGGAACAGCACACACCGAGGCCTATCAGAGGGCAGAGGGTGGGAGGAGGGAGAGGATCAGGAAACATAACAAATGGGTACTAGGCTTAATACCTGGTTGATAAAATAATCCCTACAACAAACCCCCATGACACAGGTTTACTAAGTAACAAAGCTGCACAGGTACTCCCAATTACAATAAAAGTTAAAAAACAAAAGTTCTGGAAATGGATGATGGTGATGATTGCACAACATTGTGAATGTAGTTAATGCCACTGAACTGTAACCCTTAAAAATGGTTAAAATGGTAAATTTTATGTTATGGTTATGTCAACATAAAGAAAGAAATGGAGGCAAAATTAACATAAAGACTTTATTTGGGTCAAGGTTAAGGACTACAGCTCAGGACACTCATCCAAGTTGCCTTGGGAATGCTCTGTTTGGCCTCTGTTACAAGCAGGGTTTACTTTGTTGTTGTTTGTTTTGTTTTGTTTTTGAGATGGAATCTCGCTCTGTCGCTTAGGCTGGAGTATAGTGGCATGATCTCAGCCCACTGCAGCCCCTGACCCCTAGGTTCAAGCGATTCTCCTGCCTCAGCCCTCTGAGTAGCTGGGACTACAGGTGTGTGCCACTATGCCCAGCTAATTTTTCTTCTTTTTTTTTTATAATTAATTTCAGAAGTGCTTGGAAGTTATAATTTTTGTATTTTTAGTAGAGATGGGGTTTCACCATGTTGACCCGGCTGGTCTTGAACTCCTGACTTCAGGTGATCCAGCCCACCTCGGCCTCCCAAAGTGCTGGAATTATAGGCGGGAGCCACTGCGCCTGGCAACAGGCAGGTTTTTAAAAGTTAAAGGGGTGGGTGCTCAGGAGGCTGAGGAGGCTTGAGCCCAGGAATTTGAGTTTAGCCTGGGTGACATAGCAAGACCTTGTCTCTTAAAAAACTTTTTAAATTGCTTAAAAATGTATTTTAAAAGGCCAAAGGAGACAATGAGTGGGCTGATACAAAGTGGTTTGTCAGGAATTCTCATTGGTTTACCGAAATGACATTGATTAGTAATTGACTATACATTGTTGAACTACAGGGTAAGAGTTACGGCGTCCAGAGCGTGGCATTTTACAGCTACTTGGTGTGTCAGTCTAGAGCCCATATAGCAAGGGGCTGTAAGAAGTAATTATTTAGCCCAAGATGGTGGAGAGGATGAGTTGTGGCATGCTGTTACTTATTTTTTACTATTATAAAAGTTTATTTAACAAAAAGTCTAATATGAAAACGTTCATGACCTAATTTTATATCATACTAAAACATTTGGAGAGGGGCATGAACATCTCTGTTGAACAGCCATTATTTACACTTGCTCCAAGGCCTGTACCATGATGATACCATTTCCTCATCTTACCACCTTTCCCATATGCTTCTGTTGCCCACTAGTTGCCATTGCCACACACTGATCGCAAGATTCATAAAGGGATAAATCCCAGCAGCATTCCTTGGATAGGTCTGCCACCATTTAATTTCAATGATAACTTCTTGTCTATAATTTTTTCAGTTCGTGAGGGTGAGCTTTGCTGCCTATTCCGCTTTCTTGCAGATGCCTTGAAACGGAATGTGATGCTGTCATTTTTCAATGCCTCTCTGGGCCTGATAACTAAAGATAAACAGCTGATAACTGCAGATAAACAGCTTCTTTTCTTTCTCTTATATTTTATCACAATACAAAAAATTTTAGGTCAGGTGCAGTGTGGTTCACACTGTAATCCTAGCACTTCAGGAGGCCGAGGTGAGTGTATCACCTGAAATCAGGTGTTCAAGACCAGCCTGGCCAACATGGTGAAACCCTTTCTCAACTGAAAATACAAAAATTAGCTGGGCATGGTAGCATGTGCCTGTAATCCCAGCTACTTGGGAGGCTGAGGCAGGAGAATCGCTTGAACCCGGAGGGTAGAGGTTGCAGTGAGCTGAGATGGCACCACTGCACTCCAGCCATGGTAGAAGAGCGAGACTCCATCTAAAAAAAAAAAAAAAATTAGCCAGGTATGGAGTACACCTGTGGTCCTAGCTGCTTGGGGGTTGAGGCATGCGGATCACTTCAACCTGGGAGGTCGAGCTTACAGGGAGCTCCTCCTGCCTAGATTTATGCCCTGGAAACTAAGATCGTGCCAGTGTACTCCAGCCTGGGTGACAAAGTGAGACCCTGTCTCAAAAAAAAAAAAAAAAAATTAAAACAGATTGACCCAGGATCACGAAGTGCAGAGAGCCCACGCCATCATTTTACCACTGTTCACACAACCCTCTCTACAACAGTCTGACTCCTTCACAGATGGAGAGCTCACTACCTGGAGAGCCTCGAATCTCAAGTGGGAAGACCTGTGTTGGGCCCTGGGCGCTGAGCCTCCGCTTCCTCACGCCTCAAATGGGGGAAGCAGCGCTTGCCCGTCCTACCTCACAGAGGCGCCATGAGGATCAAGGAGGTAATATGTGGGAAAGTACTTGTAGTTCTAAAGCGCTCTGAACAGATAAGGGATTATTAGCATTATTTTGATTGCCCACTTAGGTCATTGACTCCATTAGGGGTTAGTTCTGACCGTCCAGAAGTTCTGGCGGAGTTGTGAAGTAGCAAAGGTTGTTCTTACTGTTACCTCACCTCTTACTCTGTCTATATCTTTAGGTCTCTCTTCTTTTAGCAACTTCATGCTCTATCCCAACCCTTGTTATCTTGAGCAGTGCCTATATCTTATCCTCCTGATTAGATCTTATGCCTTGGGAACTAAGATGCTACCTCCTCCAGAAAGCCTTCCCAGATACTCCCTCCCTCTCCCCTCACCTGAGCCAGATGAAGTCCTGGGAGCTGTGTAATGCAATGAATATGTAATGAGATAACAGTAGGTTTGAATTCTGCCATTGTTTACTATTCATGAGACCTTGGTAAAACACAACCTCTTGAGGCCTCAACATCTCCCTGTAAAGTAATGACAATAAACTGCCTAACAGGATGGTAATGAAGATTAAATACTATAATCAACAGGGCCAGAACGTGGGGGATGCTTAATAAATAATAGTTTTTCTCCTTTGAATTCTCATAGCCCTTTATCTGAACTTTCAGTCTTGAATTATAGACAATAGTATCATTCATTCATTATTCATTTATTCATTCAACAATTGTTTAATTGAATGTGAAGGCAGTAAGTGTTAAGAAAAATAGAGCAAAACAGAAAGTATGTGCTCTATTGCTACTTTATTTCCAGTGGCTAGGAAACATTTCATTGATGGGCATCATTTGAGCAGAGAACTGAGGGAGTGAGCCCTGTAGTTATCAGAGAAGATATCAGGACAAATGTAAAATCCTTGAGGCAGGTACATGGTGTCTGAGAAACAGCAAGGAAGCCAAGGTGGCCAGATCACAGCAAGAGAGGGAGGAAGTGTATCGAGAGGGGAAGATCGAGAAGTATCTGGGTCCACACCACCTGGGGCCTCTGCAGACTGTGGTAAGGACTTGTTTCTTTTCTTTGATGAGGTAGAAAGCCAATGGAGAGTGTTGAGCAAACAGTGGAAGAACTGGCATCAGTGTTAAAAGGTTTTCTTGGTTGCCATGTGGAAAATCACCTGTACCTGTACGGTAGCAGGAGTAGAAATAGGAGATCAGGGCTTGGAGTGACAGCTCACACTTGTAATCTCAACACTTTGGGAGGGCGAGTCGGGAGGACTACTGGAGGCCAGGAGTTCGAGACCATCCTGGGCAACATAGTGAGACCCCACCTCTACAAAATAAAATAAAATAAACAGGAGATCAATGACTAGGCTATTGCAGCAATCCAGGCAAGAAATAATAGCGGCTCGGTGTATTCAAAACTCTTCTGGAAATAAGAAAAAAAACACAGTGACTTGGACCAGGAAGACAAAGAGAGGTAGAAAAAATGGTCAGATTCCGAATACATTTTAATTTGAAGATAGAACCAAGAATCCTTGCTGGGGTGTGAGAGAAAGAATGAATGCCATGGTGTTTGCCTGGGGAACCATTAAGCTGGTATTTCCGTCACGAAGACGGGTAAATCTATGGGAGAAGCAGGTTTAGGTGGGGCAGAATGAAAATCAGGATTTTTGTATTGACCTGGCTTTTTACTGTTTCCCATCCTCGTCCTTTGTTTCCAATGATCCACATTTCTCTATTGTTTTCTTTCAGCCTGAGAACTTTCTTTAGCATTTGTTGCAGTGAAGAGGCTAATGGTTAATTCTTCTAGTTTTCTTTTTTTGGGAAATATCTTTGTTTTACCTTCATTTTTGAAGGATATTTCATAATTCAAGAATTTGGAATTGAAAAACTTTACTTTCGGCCAGGTGTGGTAGCTCACACCTGTAATCCCAGCACTTCGGGAGGCTGAGGTGGGCGAATCACAAGGTCAAGAGATAGAGACCATCCTGGCCAACATGGTGAAACCCTGTCTCTATTAAAAATACAAAAATTAGCTGGGCGTGGTAGTGTGTGCCTGTAATCCCAGCTACTCGGAAGGCTGAGGCAGGAGAATTGCTTGAACCTGGAAGATGGAGGTTGCAATGAGCCAAGATCACGCCACTGCACTCCAGCCTGGTGACAGAGCAAGACCCTGTCTCAAAAAAAAGAAAAGAAAAGAAAAGAAAAGAAAAACTTTTATTGTTAATACTTTAAAGATGTTGGTTCACTGGCTTCTGGCCTCTCTGGTTTCTGATGAGAAATCAGCTGTGATTTGATTTTTTTTCCACCCTGTGTGTAACATGTCTTTTTTGGGGGCTGTTTCAAGATTTCTTCTTTATATTTAATTTTTTATCAGTTGGACTATGATGTGCCTCTGGGAGATTTTCTTTGTATTTATCCTACTTGAGGGATACTAGGTTTCTTGAGTCTGTAAATACATGTCTTTCACCAAATAAGGGGAAATTTTAGCCATTGTTTCTTCAAATATTTTTTGTTCTTTTATCATGCAGTCATTCTTTTTTCCTGCTGGGGTTTCAATTTCACATGTTAAACATTTTGATATTGTTTTTTCAAGCCTTTGAGGTTCTGTGTTTTTGTTGTTGCTGTTTGTTTTCAATCTTTGTTCTCTTTATTGTGGTTGGATACTTTTTGTACTGATCTAATTTCAAGGTCATTGACGCCTCTATTATCTGAACATTGTTATTAAGCCAAACTGGTGAATCTTTTATTTCAAACATTATCTTTTCCAGTTCTAGAATTTCTAGTTAGTTTTCCTCTAAATTGAGTTTATTTCTCTGCTGAAGTTTCCTATCTTTTTATTTGTTGCACGTGTATCATCCTTACCTTGCAAAGCATAGCTACTTGAGAATTATGATTCTGCTAATTAAAATATCTAGGCCATCTCAGGATCAGTCTCTGTTGATTGTCTTTTCTCTTAAAAATGGATCATGTTTTCCATATGCTAAATAATTAGGATATTCTGACCATTCTGATTGTTAAGTTGTGGAGGCTCTGGATTCTGTTATTCTCCCCTAACTGCTGACTCTTTTTTTTTTTTTTTTTTTTGAGACAGAGTCTTACATTGTCACTCAGGCTGGAGTGTGGTGGCACAATCATAGCTCACTGCAGTCTCAAACTTCTGGGCTCAAGCTATCTTCCCACCTCAGCCTCCCCAGTAGCTAGGACTACAGGCATGTGCCACCATGCCTGGCTAATATTTTTTAATTTTTATTTTTTGTAGAGAGGTGTCTGGATGTTGTCTAGTCTGGTCTCACACTCCTGGCTTCAAGCATTCCTCTGGCCTCAGCCTCCCAAAGCACTGGGATTAAAGGCATGAGCCACTACGTCTGGCCAAATGCTGATTTTTAAATTTTGTTTTGTTTTAAGCAAGCTATTAACTTGGTTAGATCAAGCTGTAAACTATCTCTTAAGCACCAGTTTAAATCTCAGTTTAGTTTGTGCATTCTTATCTGGGTTGCTTGAGCCTGCCTTATTCATGCATGGACCAGGAATTGGCCAGAGATTTGGACAGTTTATACACAGAATTTGTGGTTCGTCTTCTCTGCATCTCTCTATTTATGGATTCTCCCTCTCACTTTCCAATGGCTGTGGTTGCCTTGAACTCTACCTTTTGATTCTTTAGGCTAGAAGGGCTGCAGGTTTGCTATCATCATTTTATCTGCCCTGTGTGGCTCTACCATGGCCTGCCTTTTGGCTAAAAGCCACAAAAACCGTGAAACTCATCCCACACATTTTCATTTTTCCCAGTATTAACCCCTCCCCAGAAACCGCCTGCTTTTGTTCACACTCCAGGGCCGTCAGGTAGTTGTTTTTCCTATTTTATCCAGAGTTTATGGTAGTCACCTGTAGGGGTTTGTACAGTAGGAGCTCACTAGTCTATGGAAATAGAATTGCTGGAAGTTTTGTTTTGGACATATTAAGTTTCAGATGGCCACAGGATATGCCAGTGACGATGTGCACTAGCCAGTTGGATAGATGCACCCGGAGCTCTGGAGAGAAATCATTTAACATTTGACAAGGTATAGGCGGTATGAAAAGTCACACATGTGGGTAAAATCACCTAGGGTGTGAGTGTAGACGCATAAGAGAGACAGGTCCAGAACCCAGGTCAGTGCACTCCAGTGTTTACACATCAGCATGACAAGGAGGAATTCAGAATGCAGACTGAGAAACAGCGGGCCGTGTCGAAAGAGGAAAACCACAAGAGTGTTGGCTTGAAGTCCAGATGGAGAAAGAATTTCAACAAAAGATACTGTGACCAACCGTATGAAATGCTGCCGATGGCGTAGGTAGGATGAGGATGAAGAGTTTACTGCTAGGTTTGGCAACATGAAGGTCCTTGGTGAACTGATAACTGTTTTGTTCCAGTGGAAGACTCAGAACCCACTGAAACAAAGAATTGAGTCTATGAGTATGGAGAAAGTTTTCAAGAAATTTTAACAGCCAAGAGAACAGAAAAATAGAATTGAAGCTGGAGGGGGCTATGAGGTCAAGAGAAGTTTTGTTCTGATTTGTGACATAGGGAAAAATTATATCATGTTGATATGCCAGAGGGAGTCACTGAGAGGGGATCATTGACGTGTCAGGAAAGTGAGAGTTGGGCCAGGTATGGCGGCTCACACCTGTGATCCCAGCACTTTGGGAGGCCAAGGTGGGAGGATCATTTGAGCTCAGGCATGCAAGACCAGCCTGGGAAACATACCAAGACCCTATCTCTAGTTTAAAAATAAAAAAAGAAAGTGTGAGTACAGGATCCTGTGCTCCAGTGGAGAGCCAGCCTTAGACAGAATCATGGGCAGCTCATTCATAGCAACTGTCAAAGGCCACGCCATCCTTTTTTGTCAGTTCCTTCAGTCTGCAGATGATACTAAAGAAACCGATTCAACAAATTAAGCAATTCAGGAATATGGAGAGAGGGCTACAGACTATGCCACTAATTCATTGCCATACCCCAGGCGATCTTAGGGAGAGGCACTAAGGGGCTGAGATGGAGGGATGGAGGGAACAGGTCTGGTTATGGGGTGGACTCCAAAGACATGGTAAGTGCAGAAGCTCCTGGCTGCCTTCTGGGGTGAGTGAGGAGTGTGGCCAGTATGCAAGTGTCAGGATGGTGGTGGTCTCGGTGGGGAGGTGTGTCTGTGAATGTAAGGACACACAGACCTTATTGAGTAGATGGATGATAGCAGCTTCCTGAGGAAAGTCTGGAATCTGCCTGTGAACTCTACTGTGGCCTCCTCGACTCAGGAATGAAGACCATCAAAGCCTAGTCCCAGACCTGGTTGTCACCTTGCTCCCATCAGGACTGCACTTGCTCCACATCTGGCCAGATAAAATTGATCTGAACAAGATCTGGCTCTCAGAGCAGGGTTGCCCCCACTCCAACTCTGACCTAGTGGCTTTCAAACTCTTTTTCACCAATTTTACATCATAATTTGGTGCACACACATATATGATATATAGACTTACATAGTATTGAAACAAAACTTAAATGAAACAATTGGTTATTTAATCACTTACGATGCATTCTGGAATTTTCAATTTTTTTTAATGCTAGTTACAACCAACGAAACTGATTTCATAACTCACTAATGGCTCTAAGCTGCTGTTGGGAAAATACCACTGTAACCACGTAGATGACTTTGCTCTGGTCTGTCTTGCTCTCTCAGGGTGATGAGCCACATAAGGGTTCCGAGAAGCCTCAAACAGAGTTGATTATCTTGGTATATCTATCTATTCCCATAGATTAGCAAATGTGAACTTTAGAGCACATTTATGTAAATGCACAATTGGTTTCCCTTGACCTAACCTCAAACCTGACTTACTTTTCCGCACACAGAGAGCTACAGTGCTGAGCTCCCCACTTCATTCCTTTGTTCTCTCCTTATCTCATCCCCTGCATCTCACACTCCATCTTTCTCCACTCATTTCCACTGGAGGCCCCTGAAGTTAAACTAGCTGAATCATAGAATATCACAGGTGAAATGGATCTTAAGAAGTGTTTAATACAATCATCCCTTTGGTGTATCTCAGTGATCTCCAGTCTCTGCTTGCCTTCCTCCAGTGACAGAGGGCTCACTACTCAGCAAGGTAGTCCCTTCCATCTTTTTTCTTTTTCTTTTTTGTTCTCCTTCCTTCCTTCTTTTCTCTTTTCTCTTTCTTCTTTTCTTTCTTTCTTTCTTTTCTCTTTCTTTCCTTCCCTCCCTCCCTTCCTTCCTTCCTTCCTCCTTCCCTCCCTCCCTTCCTTCCTCCCTCCTTCCCTCATCTCTCTCTCTCTGTCTTTCTGTCTGCCTGTCTGTCTGTCTTTCTTTTGGCAGAAGCAGGGCCTTGCTTTGTTGCCCAGGCTGCTCTTGAACTCCTAAACTCCAGCAGTTCTCCTGTCTCCGCCCGTCAAAGTGCCGGGATAGCAGGCATGAGCCATGGCACTCAGCCTCACATTTTCAAAATAAGCCAGAAAGCTGCATTTTAAAATATAGAATCATCCCATTTTAAAATGTCAACTAATTCAAAACGTTTTTTAACCTTTTCATGAGCTGACGGTGTCCAGGCTCACTGAAGACACTGTGACACACTCACATCTCCCTTCGGAGCTCAGTTCAGCTCCTGCAGCGCTGGGAGGCTGAGTCTGGGCGGAGCCTGGTAACTCACCCACCCAGCTTTTACCCAAGTCTCTCCAGTTATCAAGTCACTGCTGTAGCCAGGGCCAGATCCAAGAAAACAACTACATTATCTGAAGAGCCAGAAAGAGCTGACCTGCATCTCGCACTAGTGGGTTTTGTTTGTTTGTTTATTTTTTGTTTTGTTTTTGGCAAGTGGAGAAAGCAAGTGAACCTTGAATATTGTGTCAAGGAAGGCTTTGGATGGAATCCAGTCCCTACCCCAGCCGGGGCACTTACCTACTAGGAGAAGGAGGACGCACCAGTCTTTCTTCAGCCTCTAGCTTCCTGAGTAACTTCCAACTTTCTTCCCAGTGACTCTGTTTGCTGATCTATTTGCAAAGTAGTGAATGTAAAAATCTTTTTGTGTACTTTCAGATATAAAACATGCAATGACAGGGTAAAGATGTAGTTGTTTATCACAAAAATTTTAAAGTATCATGGGATCCACAGAATTACAGACTTTCAGAGCAAGAATGGGCCTTGCAACCAGCTCGCTGGCCAAATGAGGTAAACGAATGCAGGGGGTCATTTGCCTAAAGTCTTGATACTGGGCCGGGCGTGGTGGCTCACTCTTATAATCCCCATACTTTTGGAGGCCAAGGCTGGTAGATCACTTGAGTGCAGGAGTTCAGGACCAGCCTGGGCAACCTGGTGAAACCCCGCCTCTACAAATATAT
Source organism: Plecturocebus donacophilus (assembly GCA_004027715.1). Lineage (NCBI taxonomy): Eukaryota > Metazoa > Chordata > Mammalia > Primates > Pitheciidae > Plecturocebus > Plecturocebus donacophilus. The sequence goes on from PVKP010007192.1 coordinate 75,738, forward strand.
TAACCAAGCGTGGTAGTGGTCCCAGCTTCATAGGAAGCTGATGCAAGATGAAAGATCACTTGAGCCCAGGAGGTCAAGTTTGCAGTGAGCCACGATTGTGCCACTGCACTCCAGCCTGGGTCACAGAGCAAGACCCTATCTCAAAAAATAAATAAATAAATAAAGAGAGAAAAAGAAAATACATAGGTACAGAATCGTGAGGCATATAGAGGGCAAAGCTCCCAGCAAGTCAGGACCAAAGCTGAGGTGCCATCAGGCTCCTGCTCTCAGCACCTGAGCTCTTTCTCTTACACTAGGGCTGGGAAAGAAGCTGTGGACCTGGGGTTGGGGCAGTGGGCACTCGGAAGGTGTCGGGGAGTAGGGGACCCACAGGGTCTTGTGCACACTGAGAGGAGAGTGTGAATACGGCTGCGTGTGCCGTGTGCCACAGCACATGTGCTCTGAAGAAGGCACAAGAGATTCACCGAGTCCCACAGGGATGTAGGGAGTTGTGTAATAACATGAAACCCTCCTTGGAAATTAAGTCATTCATCAATTCACTCAGCCATTTTATTGATCTATGAAATGCTGACTTTGGGCCATACCATGCCCCTCTCCTTTGGGAGAGGCAAAGGAACAGAAGCCAGGCTGGCCGCCTTTTTGGAACTTGCAGCCCTGGGTAGGGAGAGGAATCAGGCCCACATCTAATTAGGAACCAAAGCAGAACCAATCTAGTGGCAGGTGAAGGGTTCAAGCAGCAAGGGCTTGGGGGTTTGGACTCCAGGGTGGTTAGAAAGAGCTTCATGGCGGCGAAGGGCAAGGAGAGGATAGAGTCAGATGGTGGAGGTCTGGGGCCTGGCCGACAGGCGGAACTCTCAGATGTAGTTTGGAATGTCAGGAGAAGGAGCCTTCATCTTACTTCTTCCTTGCACCAATGGGAGAAGTTTAAATTCTAAGGTCTTCTTAATTTTTTAAAATTTTAAACATTTTTTTGAGACAGGGTCTTTCTCTGTCACCCAGGCTGGAGTTGAGTGTAGTGGCAGGAACACAGCTCATTGCAGCCTCTACCTCCAAGGCTCAAGGGATCCTTCTACCTCAGCCTCCTAAGTAAATGAGACCACAGGCACACAGTTCAGCTTTTTTTTTTTTTGTAGAGATAGGGTCTCATCATATTGCCTAGGCTGGTCTTGAACTCCTGGGCTCAAGCAATTCTCCTGCCTTGGCCTCCCAAAATGTTGGGATTCTAAGCATGAGCCACCTCTCCTGTCCTCTAGGTCTTAATCTACATTCTAATTTATTGCTTTATTCATGTTGACACATTTTTATTAAGCAGCTACTCAGTGCTGTGCTGGTATGTGCTGGGGCTACAGAAAGGCAGAGCTCTAAGGATTCTTGCATCAATACCAAGACACACCTATGATCCACAAAAGACTGAGGATAAGCGTGATTCCAGGGGCACAGGGTACCAGTGGGCCTAGCCAGAGGAGAGACACCAAGGAGGTGAGGGGAAATGGCAGGGTGGTTTTCTAGGGGCACAGATTGCATTTGAAGTAAGAGTTATCCAGGTCGGGGAGGAGGAAGCAAAGGGAGTGTTCTCTGCTGAGAAAATATCATATGCAAAGGCTCAGAAATGGTGAGTGCTGGCATCATTTGGTCTAACTGGAGTGTGAGATGTGGGGGCCTGGTTGGGTAGAGGCAGGAAAGGGGCTGGGAGGTGAGCCCCAGAAACGCCCTTTCCATTTGTCTGGGGGCTCTGGGAGGTTGCTGGACTGCTGATTAACTTATTCCCCAGTGAGCCTCAGGTGAGGCCCAATCCCCTTGGGCAAGAGCTCCCCTGGTCTCTGTGTGTGGGTGACCCCTCTGATCTGTCTGGTCATTTAGTTCTTCTTTGAGGAAGAAGGCTGGATAAGGAGAGACTCTGCTCGCCACCCTGAGCAGGTTCCCTTTGCTTTGAGTTGTGTGGACTTCTGTGAGTAGACACCTGCTGTCCTGGGGAAGGACAGGCATGACCAGCCAGTGTGGGCCCTGTTCTCACACATTGCTTTGCAAGTGGAGCTGGAAGGCTGCTAGGAGGAGGTGGCAGCTGTGCAGTGGCCCTGAGCAGCCTCGGGAACCTGCCTCCTGCTTGCCGGGGACCATCATGTCTCACATCTCTAGGAGATGAAGGCAGATCCTCTGAGGTCAGCTGGTGAGAGAGAACTCTGGGGCCTTGGGAGGGAAACTCTATGAGCTTGGGAGATGCTCATCCAGTGCCCCTGGCCTAGCCAATCAGGGCCACGCTGAGCGTGCTGGAAGGAAAGGCTTCCCTTCTCGCCCCACCCTTGGAGGGATTCTGGCTGGGTTCTGGACGGCAGGGATTGCCTGAGTCGTAGTTAACAGCAGGGGACCAGGACAGCCCTGTGTGATTTGCATAGCCACCCCCACAGGGCCTCCATTCTTCAGTTTTCTATCCCAAAGGGACTAGTCGAAAGATTGCTGACCCCTTAAACTGAGTAAATCCCTGGGGAAAGCTGGATTTATGGAAGAGCAAATTCCCGAAAAGAGAGAGCGTGGGCTAGAGCCATGTATTTATTTACTTATTTATTCATTCTTTTTTTTTGTTTTTCTTTACTAATTCATCTCTTTGAAAAAAATATAAATAATACAGAAATCAACAAAGCCAGAAAAATGTTCCCCCTTGCCCCCTGTATATCTCCTTCACTCCTGCTTTCCTGGGATGAGCCCATTTAGAGGTGGGAGGGTGAGCTACACACACCCTGCCCACAAATAGGATGGGAAATCTGATTTCCTGAAAAATGGAACTAAAGCAGGAAAATTGAAGAAGAG
>PVKP010007193.1:0-78527 GCA_004027715.1 Plecturocebus donacophilus
CTTGAAATGCATGTTTTTGGAGAAGAATTTAGCCATATTCATATTATTAGCAGCAGCTCCTCTTCCTTCACATATACTTAAAGGGACCAGAAAGTGTGTGTGTGTGTGTGTGTGTGTGTGTGTGTGTGTGTGTGTGTGTGTGTGTGTGTGTCTATTTTTTTTTTTTTTAATTGCATTTTAGGTTTTGGTATACGTGTGAAGAATATGCAAGATTGTTGCATAGGTACATACATGGCAATATGGTTTGCTGCCTTCCTCCCCATCACCTATATCTGGCATTTCTCCCCATGTTATCTCTCCCCAATTCCCCACCCCCCGCTGTCCCTCCCCTAGTTCCCCCCTACAGACCTCAGTGTGTGATGCTCCCCTCTCTGTGTCCATGTGTTCTCATTGTTCAACACCCGCCTGTGAGTGAGAACATGCCGTGTTGGATTTGACCAAAAAGTTATTTAAGCTCTTACTTGTCACAAACGCTAGTCTATGTGCACCTGTGAGTCAGCACAACAGGTATTATTTTTTTATAGTACAGATGAGAAAACTGAGACTTTGAGACATTCTATGAATTACCTAAGCTAATTGGCAGCAGTGCCAGGATTCATAGAAATTGGGAGCAGGAAGAAACACAATGAAGGTTTTACTTTGAGGAATTCAGGGTTCATCTATAAAAGTGATTTTTCTGAGGTCACTAATTATGTTGTAGGCTAGAACTCAAGTTTCCTAACTCTTAATATAGTGCCTTTCTTATTTTTTGTTTCCTTATTTTTTTTAAGAGATGGGTCTTACTATGTTGCCCAGGCTGGTGTCGAACTCCTGGGCTCAAGCGTTCCTCCTGCCTTGGCCTCCCAAAGTGCCGGGATTACAGGTGCAAGCCACTGTGCCTGGCCTCTAATAGTGCTTTTTCCTAGCATAATTTTTCTTCTAAGGTAAAAGGCTATATGTCATAGTATAGCTGCAGTGATTTTACTTGAGATATTTGACTTCGAGATGGAGATGGAAGATAAGTACATCTTCCATCATTCTCACATTCATTCTCATACAAGTCGGTCAAGTAGATAAAATGCAGTCATATATTTATTGTATTCTGGACTGTTATTTAAAAATTAAGTAGACAGTAAAAATCATCATACTAGAAAACCTAATATTCTTTTACCATTTCCCCTTTTTGCTATTTTGTAAAGTCATTCAAAAGAGAAATCAAAGAACTATAAATGTATTTAAGAAGAAATTCAGCCTATATGTAAAAACAAAATTTTGAATAATCAAGTTCAGAAATTGGATCTTAAAAAATTTATTAGCTACTTTAATCCTTTTGAAATATTCTCAAAAAGTTTTTTCTCTTCCTGAATTACATTTATTTATTTATTGACCTGTTATAGATTGTTTTTTTAGTGCTTCAGAGCTATTCTGTATATCTGTTCATTTTCGTTATTTAGTAGTATATAGACGTAGTAAATTGGGTTGAATGTATTTATTTCAGGTTATATTTTAGATATTTGTGTTTTTTCATGAATCCCAGTTTAAGGTTAATTGCTTTCAAAAGGAAGAAATTTGATTTATCATGGCTGTTGGCTAGTCAAAGTTTAGAGAACTGCTGTATACGCGATCTTTTATTTAGTGAGAAAAAAAATAATTTTTTATGCTTTTGTAATACCATGTGAAAAACCTGGTACCAAAACTTCTGAAAAAGAAACCAGGCCTGGGAGATGAGGATTCTAGGGAAGATTATTAAATTGAAGACATTTTTAAGTTAGATTCTAAATTAGTAAATTGTGGGTGATAAGATGAAAATAATCTGATCCTTCAGTAAGATCTGAAATAATATTGTTGCCTGTCAAAGAAAAAATGAGTGTTATAAGTACTGTTGTGAGATGATACTGCTCGGTCTACCCTTTATGTCAGCCTTGGTATACCCTTTATGATTTATGAATTATATATCATAAAATCTAATCTAAGCAAGATTAGATTTTCTCTTTTCTGTAAAAGATGCCAATATTTAATATTTACTTTTATCTAATTTAAAAATTATGAAATATACCTTTCTGTCTCTGAATGTGTACATATTTGTCTTTGAAATATTACAGTTGGATGATAGATTTGAGAGCAATTTTTATGCTTAGGGAAGAAACTACCTCCCAAAAAAGGTTTTCTTAAAGAATGAGAAAAATAAGTATAAATTTTTATATTTGTGTTAATATCACTGTTAAATTATTGGACAATCATATTTATAGAAGTAAAAAATGTTCAATATTTTATCTAAAGTTAATAATGGATATTGTACAGCCAAAGGAGTTAACAAAAAGGACACTTTGAGAAAATGGCTTGTTTTTATGTATCTAAATATATACTATGTTCACTTATGTTTTGTCAGACACTGAAATTGAGGAAGAAAGATTTGGCGTTCTGGTGGTTTATGGAGAGAGTTGATCAGAGATTGCTCCTTGGCTGAGTTGCTGTCTGCATAGGCTGTTAACAATTGTTTCTCTGGCAGCAGATCTTGTTCATCAGGATTGCATCATTTCTGGGAGAATGGCCAAGGTCCACAGCCTCAGTACAAAGACTGTCTGAAGCATATGAGGCCTGTTCTCTTTCTGAAGCGGCACTCCTCTTCCTGCCAGTCCTCTTCACAGGATTACTAAAGCAGACTTGTTCTGAATTTCTTTCATTGGATTGGTTGTTTATTGGACTCTTGTCTCCCAGCTGCTTCCGCCTCACCTGTCTGATGCAATTTCTTCTTCTGAAATCTCTGTTGGAATTGTTCATAAAACACTTTTTGTTTGTCTTCTCTGAAAGTGACCAGGCAGATCATACAGGTCTTGTGGTTTCAACAAGTCATATAGAGAAGAGACTGTCAGAATGATGATACAGAGACTGTTGGCCATTTCTGAACCCAATTAAAAAGATGGGGTAATTAAGAAACATTTCTGGCATGTTCTATTTAACATCCTTTTCCCTAGAAACTGTATGTAAATGGCACCTCCTAAAGAGAGTACTCGGTACTGGAAGATACAGACTGCATCTGTTTCTGAATCCAAGAACTTACTAGTGTCCCTGTGTATTCTAATGGATTGTTTTAGAAATAGTTAATAAGAAATTGAAATTCTGATGCATTTTCTCCCTACTGTACACTCACACCTATTTCTCTTTTTCTTCCTTTCCTTTTTTCTTTCTTATTTGCTATTGCTGCTTCCTTGATTTACTTTATTTGTTCCTTCCTTTTACTGTACTTTGATACTTATTATTTCTCTAATAATTCTGGATGTACTATTTTAAATTGTTTCTAAAGAATAGTTTATTTTCCAGTTTTTTAAAATTAGAAATCATAAAACATCAACATAAATGAATCTAATGCTTGGTCATTGTAATCCTATGAACAGCTCTTTTCGTGTTTATGATATATTAGTCTTTAAGATGTTAACAACTGATTCTGGCTAGTGTTAAATTTGACTTTATGGAAAAAACACCAGACTTAAGAACATTTTCCCCCCAAAGTCCTGGGTCACTCACTCACTTTCCCTTCCTTTTTGGAAGGTAGAAAATTAAACCCCATTTTTCAAGCATGTTTCCATTTGACCACAAATAGAATTGACTCTTTTTTTTTAGTAGGACTAGAAACTAGAGGGTGTAGAATGAGGGGAAAGAAAGGAGTGATACATAAGGACCTATAATTTAATGGATGGCGACGGGCCCTTGTCTGGCTGGAGAGTTATCTGGCATCAGGTTAAAGAAACGTCTCTGCATTTGGGAAGTGTTCAGTGGAGAAGAGAAGCACATCTAAAGAAACAGAAAAAGAAGGGGTCCCTTGGAAAATGAAAAATAATTCTAATATGAAGAAAGGGGAAGAATTAGCCAGTGACATAAGTATTTACCATCTAAGTCAAATAATTTCTTTCCCTACCCTCTAGTTTCTCACTTTATGGAAAAATAAAAGATTAAAGGGCAAAAATTTAGTGCTGGGTGGACGTAAGGTGGCAAACAAGGTAGTATAGATTTAGGATGGTCAAACAAGACAGTATACAGAAACAAAATTATTAATATAGTCATAGAATTCCATTCTATGTGTTCATCAGTGTTATTTCTTTCTATACTAATTTGTGTCTCAACTTTTTCTAGGTCTTCAGAACTACTAGCAGATAATTTTGGGGGACTTCATATTCAGAAGTCTATAAAGGTGACTGACCCAAGTAAATCCTTTTAATTTCTGTTTTATTTTTTGCATTCTAATGAATCCTAGAATTATGTTGTAGTAAATGGTGATTGTAATTTACTTAGCAAATATTTCTTGAACTTCTCTATGTGTCAGTCATTGTTCTGGCCATTGAAAATACAGCAGTGGATAAAACAGACAAAAATTCATGTCCTCATAGAGTTTATATTCTGGTAGGAAAAAACAGACAAATTATAATAAGAAAATACTGCATTTAGATGATATGTTAAAATGTCCTCAGTTAACATTTTAATTGCTACAGTTTACAGAGAGTTACTTAGGGAAGGAACTATTCTTAGGGTTATATTTGAGAAATTTGGGGTTATTAACAGTTTGAATTAAGAAGCCTCATTATTATTAAAGCATTAGTTAGGATGAGATGCTCAAGCTAACCTATTCTGGTTGCTTTCATCAGAAGAGTGGAACAGTCATGCTAAATTAGACACAAGGAAAATGGAAGAATTTTTATGAAACAGAAATTTATAGTTATCAATTTAATGTTTGTTTTTTTGAGATGGAGTTTCGTTCTTGTTGCCCAGACTGTTGTGCAGTCATGTGATCTCAGCTCACTGCAACCTCTGGCTCCTGGGTTCAAATGATTCTTTTGCCTCAGCCTCCCAAGTAGCTGGGATTACAGGTGCCTGCCACCATGCCCGGGTGATTTTTTTGTATTTTTAGTAGAGACAGGTTTTCACCATGTTGGCCAGTGTGATCTTGAACTCCAGACCCCAGGTGATCAGCCCACCTCAGCCTTCCAAAGTGCTGGGATTAAAGGCCTGAGCCACAGCTCCTGGCTGACATAATGTTTCTTAAAGTTATTTATCATCTGTCCAAAATACCTGGGTTGGTATTTAATGAGTGAATTTAGCAATCATTTATTCACTCATTAAGATGTTATCTGAAGTAACTTTTCCATCTTTTCCTTTTAGAATATCTTTTTAAAATTGCTCTAGGAAAAATATCAAGTATCAGCTTAGGTTTATAACTTGTCTTTTATCTAGAAACTGTACTTTTTTTTTTTTTTTTTCCCCAGACAGAGTCTCACTCTTGCTCAGGCCAGAGTGCAGTGACATCATCTCAGCTCATTTCAGTCTCTGCCTCCCAGGTTCAAATGATTCTCATGCCTCAGCCTCCCAAGTAGCTGGGATCACAAGCATGTGCCAACATGCCTGGCTAATTTTTGTATTTTTAGTAGGGCTGGGGTTTCACCATGAAACCATACATTTTCTAAATGGGCATACAATAGTAATGGCTACAACAAAGGGTGTTTAATGATGTTGAGTAAGGTTTTTAGTTTAAGTCTTTTACTAAAATATAACACGATTCAGATTCCTTTTACTGATCAGGGGAGGTATGATGATAATCAGATTTAGGATTATCTGGTCAGACAGCTTTGGGGCTTTTTAAAAATCTGAATTATACAACGATACTAACAGAAAGAGTTGTAACCAACAGCCCCCAGTATGTAACTATGTCTTTTTGGGTTTACTTGATGAGTGTTCTTGTTTTATCATTTACAGATTTTACTTCAGTTTCCCAAAGGCTTAGAAGATGTACTGCCAAAGTCTCTGTTTGGATATACTGTTAGGGAAAGGAAACATTTATGTGTAAGATTGGCATAAAGGCAGAAAACTTTATCAGTCCGTCCCCTTTTTCTTTTTTTTTTTTGGAGACAGGGTCTCACTTTGTTGCCCACGCTCAGTGCAGTGGCGCAATCTCAGCTCACCGCAACCTCCACCTCCCAAGCTCAAGCAATCCTCGCATCTCAGCCTCTTACATAGCTGAGATTGACTACAGGGTCATGCTACCACACCAGATTTTGAGACTGAGTCTCACTCTGTCGCCCAGGCTGGAGTGCAGTGGTGCAAACTTGGCTCATTGCAATCTCCACCTCCCAGGTTCAAGCACTTCTGCCTCAGCCTCCTGAGTAGCTGGGATTACCAGCATGCACCACCACGCCCAGCTAATTTTTGTATTTTTAGTAGAGATGGGGTTTCACCAGGTTGGCCGGCTGGTCTCAAAACTCCTGACCTCAAGTGATCCACCTGCCTCGGCCTCCCAAAATGCTGGGATTACAGGCGTGAGCCACCACGCCTGGCCCACACCAGCTAATTTTTGTATTTTCAGTAGAGACAGGGTCTCGCCACGTTGCCCAGGCTGGTCTTGAACTCCCGAGCTCAAGCAATCCACCTGCCTCAGCCTCCTGAAGTGCTGGGATGACAGGAATGAGCCACCACACGCAACCCAGTCGTTTCCCCAGCCCAGCTATGTGTTACCTCCGGTTGGGTAGGAACAGGTGTGTTGTCAACCCAGAGGTCTCAGTTAATCTTCCAGGCTGGAGCGCAGTAGCGTGATTATTGCTCACTTCAGCCTTGGCCTCCTGCACTCAGGTGATCCTCCCACCTCAGCTCCCAAGTAGCTGGGACCACAGGTGCACATCACCATGGCTGGCTAATTTTTTTTTTTTTTTTTTTTTTTTTTTTTTTTTTTTTTTTTACTATTTTTGTAGAGTTGGGGGTCACACTGTTTCGGCTGGTCTCAAATTCCTGGGCTTAAGTGATCCTCCCACCTTGACCTTCTAAAGTGCTGGGATTACAGTTGTGAACCACTGTACCCAGCGCACAAGTTTTTTTATTTGCATTAGTCTTTATCAAAGTAAAATTGGAGCATCTCAGACCATCTACCATTTAAAATTTACATTAACTGGCCTGGCATGGTGGCTCACCCCTATAATCCCCGCACTTTGGGAGGCTGAGGTGGGTGGAACACCGAAGTCAGGAGTTTGAGAATGCCCAGCCAACATAGTGAAACCTCATCTCTAGAGTACAAAAATTAGCCAGGCATGGTGGCGAGCACCTGTAGTCCCAGCTACTCAGGATGCTGAGGTGGGAGAATCTCTTGAATGTAAGAGGCGGTGGTTGCAGTGAGCCGAGATTGTGCTATTACACTCCAGTCTGGGCAACAAAAGTGAAACTGTATAAAAAAATAAAAATTTTACATTAACCCCCTTGGTTGACTCAGTCTGTATCATATACTTCTCATTCCTTTAGTTTTTTTTAGTATTAATAATTGTTCTAATGTCTTTTTTTTTATGAATCAGTATATCAGTCATGACTGTAGTCTTTTGCAAAAGTCCTTATTAACGTGGGTCTTTGACATTCCCATTGACTTCATTCCCCCCTAAATAAAATGCTTTTTGTTTTATTCTTTTAATGTTTATTATACACCACTATAAAACTAATGTAAAGTCACACAAAGAAAACTTTTTTGCCTCTGCACCATACCTCCAAATCTCTTCATCTATTTTTGCATTTTTTTAATACTTCAGTTATTTCTGAGTCTTTCTGTTCCCAAATTCCACTGGTTTATGGTCATTATGTCAAGCTGTCCTCACTGCTTTTCATACACAATTCTTAAGTCTTTATCATGAAGCTGTACTCTTCATGATTTGGGGTTTTTTGTTGTTGTTTTTAAAAACAATCTAGACTATTTTTTAGAGCAGTTTTAGGTTCACGGGAAAATTCATCAGGAGATACAAAGATTTCCTATGCACCCTCTGCACCCACACACACATAGCCTCCTCCTGGTTTATATTTTTGTTCATATCTAGCACTGTATTGTTACCTCACAAATAAAGTTGCTAAGATGATTGCATCTGCTCCCAAAATTATAGTTAAGATGATTTAAAAGAAGGATGAGAGTTTTCAGTGACAAAAGAAGGCAGTAAGAAACAGCTGTTTGCAATCCAGTATAAGCAACAAATTGATCTCTTTTAATTTGGAAGAAATAAGAGTATTGACTACTTGTGAAACTGCATTTAATTGTGGCCTAGGAAAAAAGCTTCAATGAAGATCTTGATTTTTTAAAAGCGTTTAGGTAAACTAGGATATTTCTAATAACCATCCTGTGTCTCAAAACTTGTTTGCTAGATCCTAGGCTGCCAGAAAATTTTGTTTGGGAAGTTTGAGAATGGGCAGAATGTGCTAGTTAGTGAGATGAGCAGAGTCTTTCTTCCCCTTCTACTGAAAAGTAAAATAAAATGTAATCATAACTTTTTGCCACCTCACTTTGTGGAACATTAATGAAATGCATAATAAACATGGGACACTGTAGCTGTATTTATTTTATAATTATCCCTTAAAAGCCTTGTTCAAGAAAGCAGAAAAATATTCAGTAGCATTTAAGATAAAAAACTACTTGATAACTAGGTGTTTATTTTACTAGATATTTTCCTTTTCTGTTACAGGATTCCTCATGTCCGTAACATGTTGGATGAGGCTCTGCAACTCACCCCCACTCTCAGAGTGGTCAGTCTCCATTAAGTGGACCCCGTGATTTCCAAACTCTGCTGTGTTGGACGTCATGAGCATTGCAATCCCTCTGGGAGTCACCACACCAGATACATCCTACTCAGATATGGCTGCTGGATCAGAGTAAGTGCTACTTTCTAGGTAGTAGGTACATTACCAGTCTGTGTGGAGACAACTTTCTTTTGGGTAGCTAATAAGATAATATGTAGTTATTTTCTTAACATTAGACCTTTCCCTTTTCCCCCATTGAAGCTGGAGGGAAAAAGAAATTAGAACGGGAAGGAAGAGTTTTCAGAGGGATGTTTCTGGGCAAATAATGAATAGAACCAAAGTTGCAAAGTAGGAATTCATTTTCATTGGTTTTGATGGGTGGGGAAGATTTAAATAAAGTAGGTATTACTACCTACTTCTGTAGAATTAATGATTATTCTGATGGAGGGAGATAAGGAGGTTTTCTTTCCAACTGATTTTCCTTGAAGTCCTCTTCCTATGTACTTCCCATTGTTCTAGAGTAAAGGGACTAAAACTATATGGGCAGGTTGCCTAGGCCTTCTGACATCTGGGGTAGAAAACATGGAGAGCAATGTCATCTGTTTTTTTATAATACTTGTTGCCTAGAAAGAGGACCTTCAAAATCAGTGGTACCAAACTTTTTTTTCAGCTAAGAGCAGCTTTAGGAATTCAGTTTGTCCAAAGGCCCAGTCCCTAAAATTATACTCTCAATTCTTGAAAGATTTAAATGCCAAATAACAATGAAGGTAGGCCTTCATTATACAACTTTATATATACTATTCACAGTTTTAAAATTTTTAGCCATTTTGTATCCCTTTTAAGTTGTCCAAGATTCCCCCTGCTCACAGATTCCCCCTCTTGTCCTTTTACCTCCCTTGTACCCAATCTTCCTTGCTTACAGAAAGGAAGTGGAAGCCCCCTACCTTTCAAGACGAAGTGGCACTACACCAGGATGTGAAAGTCCAGCGAAAGAGACCCAAGGGGCCTAGGGGGCAGCACACCCCCAGAAGCCAAGTCTATTCCAGGCAGTACCAGGGATTAGGGTCTGGGCTGGAAAAATCCTGGTGTTTTGAATATGTTCAGGTCCAGTTCAGACTCTTGATCCCACAGCCACTTCTTGAGTGAGGTGGGTGTTGCTCTAATTCCCCTGTTTCTCTTGCCATTTTCACAGTCCCTGGGGATTCTTCCCCCTTCAGCAGAGCAAAGCAACTGTACCAGATTTCTAGGTTGAATGGCATCCCTGATTAATAGTGGTTTTCTTCCTTAAAACTGAGAATATTATTAGAGAGCATGTATATTTCTTCATAAAGCCACCTACTATAACTTACCTGTTTACTGAGTTCCTTAAAGAGGAAGACTTAAAGCTACCTTAAGAAATAGTATATAATACTCTGGGGTAGTCTAAAATGGAAAGCAGTGTTTGAGCTTATTCCCATATGAAAAGGAAAAAGGAGGGTTGGGGGTGGGGAAGGGTTGATTTTGTTTCTTCTAGAGCTTTCTCTCTCTCTTTTTTTTTTTTTTTGCATGCAAAAGATAGTTATGTCAGCAACTGAGACTTCCCATTTTACAACTCTTTCCCGAAATAAAGTACTTAAAACTCTTCCCGCATTAGTAGGTAGCCCAGTTGTATTGTGTTTATAGGTTTTTATAAAGTCAGCTACTATCCTGCTACTATGTGGATTGTCTCACTATATAGATAGGTAGCATTAACATTTGTGAGAAATTTCAACAAAGAGGTTAAACAGACAAATTTGGAATTAGTAGATAAGAGACGCAGAGCAGTTAATCTTACAGTTGGTGTTTTCCCCAAAGTATAGGCATGACTGCCCATAAATACTACTAGGGGGTCCAGGAGTAATTCCAGAAATAAAAATACTTCTGGTCTACAAATGAGATTGCATTGTCTCTATTAACACCAGCATATCCTAAGATTTCCTGTAACATTTTCATCCATGATCTCTAGACAGATTTCTAATACGTTGGTCATAACTAACTATACAGTTTGCATTTCTACAAAGGAAAAGAATGTCAATACCTAGCTTATATACCATTCTGTTAAATCATTTAATGATATTTATTAATATATCATCATTCCTATTTCACTGTTAAGATTAAACCTGGTATTAAGTGCAGCATACTCAGCTAGACCTAGACTTCACCTCATGGGATTTAAAATCTGATGGCAACAATATGCAATATGGATTTATTTTTGTGTGTGTTTATAGGAAAATTTGTAGATGTATAATTTGTAGATGTAACAAGAGAAGCAAAGATTTTTCTGAATTTCCAGCTCTGCCATAACAGAATCTCAGGCATTTTCCAAGAAATGGCATGATAGCAGCTGGTTGCATGTTGTACTTAGAACACAATTGATGGAGTATATCTGTTGTGAGCCTGGTTTCTGTATATGTGTCCAATTCAGTGATAGGAGAAGAAAGGCTGTAATTACATTTGCATAAAGTGATTATCTGCTAAAGAGATGTAATTCCATTATTCCAAATTTTAAATGCATATTTTAAAATACAAAACTGGTATATATATCAAGGAATATTTTAGGAAATCTTATAGTTACCTGTCAGCATCTAACTATGTATTTAATCAGTAACCAATATGGAAATTGCAGATTTTCTTCATCAGAAGATAGAGTTTAAATTTTACATTTGGCATGCACAGCAATATATTAAATGCTGTGCTTGACTAGAAAGTATTGTGCAATGGGATGGCCTTTTAACCTCCACAATATACATTTTATTTTTATTCCCTAGACTTGCACATGAAGTGCATATGTTCATATTTACCCGTTTGGAGATGGGTAAGATACAACCAGCATAGCTCCATCTCCATGGCCATCTTTGATTTCATGCAACTTTCCTTTATCCTGTCCCCCGCCCCCCAAAAAGAAAATCCATTCCTAATAAACAGCTATCATGTTTCACCCCATGTGTTCAGTGATACAAAATCTATATAAAATATGTACAGCTCTTTGGAATACTTGTTTATCTAGTAATGTACCTAGTAAATTAACAATGTTGTATAAATTTAATTACTTTCTTTTAACTATCCATCATAGAAACTAAATTATACCTTCATTTTATTAATGCTTGTTTACCTTTGGTTTCATTTAGGAAACTCCACCTGTTTCCTAATACTCAGAGATGATTGCCTCTCAGTGAGCCATGTTCAGATCATCTTTTTCTCAAGAATACTGACCTGCATTCTTGATGTACCCCTTCCCCTGTTCCCATCTTGCAGACACTTTTAAGTAATAAAATGCATGCACCTCACTAACAGAGAATACTTTCCTCTGTCTAAAGTTCTTCTTCACCTAGAAATTTCCTTTGCTGTTATTAATAAGATCCCTTCTCACAGTTTTGGAGCATATAACTGGGTGAGTTGGATACGTATCTCAGAATTTTCTTTGATCCCTCACTTCTCAATTGACATTGCACCACATTGAACTGCACACTTTATTCCTGCCATACTATATATTGTATAACTTCAAGCAGGAAAAAATGTCTGTTATTTCAAGCAAACAATATGCATTATTTGACTCCCTGAAAGACCCATTAATCTCTAAGTTTGAGTTATACTAGTCACTAGAGTTTCTAGTTTGTGAATCTGTGTTCTAAGCAATATTAATTACAAATCATTATTCTGTTCTGCAAAGTCATGCAGACTTTATATTTTTGAATTATCCTTCAGTATGCCCTAAAACCTAACCAGGTAACAATCAGAATTGAATTTCTTTCTTCCCATAAACCTGAATTTTATCCTTTGCTATCAAAGCGTTTTTATTGTAAAGGCTTGCATTAATTTTCTAACTTTGAATACATGTATAATTCTACAGTAATACATTGTGCTTGAATAGTTTATTTTCTACTCACAAAGGGTACAAAAAGACACTAAACCAAGCTTCTCACTAAGCATGGTTAATAAAGGTCTCAAATAATTTTCTTTAAAGGACTGAATGTCATCCTCGTTTCTATAGTGGAAAGAGCATAGACTTTGGAGTCAGACAGACTTTGTTTCAAATCTTAGCTGTGTCAATGTGTAACCTTGAGGAAGTCATGTAATCTCACCACCACATCTTCCCCCTCTGTAAAAACGGGGTATACACCATGTTTAGTGGTTGCTGAAATTAAATTAAATGAATTAATATATATAAAGCATCTACCAAATAATGGGCAGTTCACAATGGTAGCCATTACTATTGTTATTATTTGTCACTAGACTAATAAAACTTTCCAGTTTAGTTTTTATTATTTTGAAGTTTTATGGTATTATCATGCAGCTGATAAATAGTTTTGTACTTAATATGCTTGCATGTCATTGGTGGATGAGAAATTATTACTCTAATATTTGAAAGGTGTTTGGGGGTTCATCAAGATGAGAGGTATGATAAATATAAGATGCCATTGTTTTTACCTGTACTTTCTTCAGGGTATCCTGTCTTGGTAGTGAATGGAAGAGGGCCTGGTCCCTGGGGCAGTGCAGAAGGCACTTTCATCATCTCACTCACTGCAAATGTCATGTGAGGTTTCATGGAAGTATTAAGAGATCCAATTAAGAAGAATAGTTCTGAGTCTAAACCAGCCCAGAGTGGCTTCTCTAGGGGAAACTCCCCGCTCAGCTGGTACGTTTGTGTTTGTCATTAGGGACACCTTGTATCCCAGGTGCCTGCCTTCAGACATCTGCCTGTACTGGCTTCATGTTACACACAAGTCCACATTTAATACCACTCCTACTGTTATTTATAGGCTTAGTTATGTTACTAAGACTGTTTCACTCTGAGTTCTTTCTCTTATCCTAGTGGCTAGTGGTTGTGGAAAGAGGAGGGGTTAAAATGGGAAATGAAGTGTTAGTTTAAGGGAAGATTAGGTGTTATGCTATCATGCGTTGCTTTTCGCCTTTGTGCAGCCCTGAATCTGTGGAGGCTAGTCCAGCAGTTAATGAGAAGAGCGTGTATTCCACTCATAATTATGGGACCACTCAGAGGCATGGGTGTCGAGGACTGCCTTATGCTGTGAGTATGCATTTGTTTCTCTCCAGAGCAGTGATCTTCTTGGAGTGTAATCCATTCTTATACATTGTGACTTTCTTGAAATGTTTATATGCAGCATGACGAAGTTGCCCCTTTTGCACTTCCCTGACTCCAGCGGACGTCTAGCCCTGCATCATTGTTCTTGTTTTTATGTCCCAGTTGACCTTGGCATTTTGTTTTATCACTTTCCTGGTTGAAGCCAAAAAACGAAGGGTACTACTTTCTTCTTTCTTTCCATATGTACCATACTTTAGGGGAGAGAGGGGCCAGTGTTTGGACACTGTTGATTTAAAAAATCTTATTTTCAGGATCATAATTACGGAGCCCCTCCTCCTCCGACACCTCCTGCTTCTCCCCCTGTCCAGACGATCATCCCTCGTTCTGACCTGAATGGCCTGCCGTCGCCCGTAGAGGAACGCTGTGGAGACAGCCCGAACTCTGAAGGAGAGACTGTACCTACCTGGTGTCCTTGTGGTCTTTCTCAGGATGGCTTCCTTCTCAACTGTGACAAGTGCAGGTAAGATCCTGTTCCATCTAAATTTAAGTCTGGGTTGCTGGGATTAGGGTTTCTTACTAGTAGGGAAAAGCTCAAAGTATTCTTTCTTGTGTTTGTTAATGTAGATGATTCCTTAGTGCTCCTTGGCTCGAATTCTCTGCACTAGGTGAGAATTGCTGACAACAAGGAATGAGAGATTGATGTTAAAGCTATTGAATTTGATATGAAATTTAATGTCCTGGAACCATTTGGTAGGTGGGAGGGAGGGGGTAGCATATGCAGAGACACTTCGCCCATGTGTGCTATGATGTGATGCATGCTGTTGGAAGGACTACTTTAAGTTTATTTTCCCTCTTTAGGGGAATGAGCAGGGGGAAGGTTATTAGACTTCATCGGCGGAAGCAGGACAACATATCAGGTGAGCGGAAGATGGTTAGGTCCACAGTTTGACATATAAATATTCTGTGATTTAAATGTTCATTTTAAGAACCCCTCTTATAAGTTCCCATGTCCCCCAGCCAGCTCTTTTCACGGAGATAGAAGTCCTCTCAAGACCACTGTATAGTTTTCTCATTGTAAACAAAATATACTGAGAACATTCTAGTCCTGTAGCAAAGCATTCCTTGTGAACACAAAAAATGTGGATCCTTCTTTTAAAAATTAGCCAGTCTCAAACTGTTATAGATTGAGTCAATAAAGCTTAGGGACTGAATACAAGGGGAGAAATAAATACCATGAGGAATAGGGTGTATATGCTTAATGCCAATGATGTAGTATCTTGTTTTCATAAGGAAGATCTGTACTTAATGTTGCTTTACAGATTATAAGAGTTAATAGTGGAAGTAATGACTTACTGGATGTGGGCACATCTAAAAGAATAAGCTACTTTTGAGACTATTAGTACCTGAACTAATGAAATCATCGTTTTTCAGGTGGAGATAGCAGTGCAACAGAAAGCTGGGATGAAGAGCTTTCTCCTTCCACTGTGTTGTATACAGCAACACAGCACACACCTACAAGCATCACCTTAACTGTTAGAAGAACCAAACCCAAGAAGCGGAAAAAGAGTCCAGAAAAGGGTCGTGCAGCACCAAAGACGAAGAAAATCAAGGTATGGAGGGTAAAAATACCTTACATAGAAATGTCTGAAATAGCTCAAATTTTGGAGCAAGAATGCCCTAAAATTCTTTTAAGAAGTTTGATCCAGATGTTTGAAGGGCCACTTTTGTTCTACTTGCAAAAATCAGCTAATCTGTGTTATGTGCATGTAGACCAACCTCTCTTCTGCCACACCATATCATCACCACTGGCTCAAAGTTTCTTCTACTCCAGCCCCCATCCCAGGTATGAAATTTCAGCCCTACCTGGCACAAGCCCATATGTGTTGCAGCCTCAAGTCTAGGCTTCCACTCTCCTTACAGTATCTCCCCACCTCTGAACCCCAAAGTACAGTCTGAAATTCTTGTCCTGGTTACATGCCTCATGTCTTTGGGTTGATTGTTTTCCCTTGTTTCAAAAAAAAAAAAAAATCAGGAAACATCTCTTGAATGGTCCAGGCTTCCTCAGTGTCATGGTCACTTTCCTGTATTCTCAGCTAAAAAGTCTCCGGGAGAAACTTCTTCTGGTTTGTGTTCTTTCTTCCCCATCACAGCAACTCTGTTGCTTCTAGGTGACTTGTTCACCCCTTGTTAAGGGGATTGGTCTTTGTTTCCTTCTTAGTTTCAAAACTGGTAAATCTGCAACTTTAAAATTTTTTTATTTACTTTTTCTCTGAGTATCAGGGGTATATATCGGATTTAAGAGATGCATGCTCTTCCCTGTTAATTACCTAGCTTCACAGTAGAAAGTATTGAAATCAGTCTCAGAGGTCATTGGCCTTGAGCTACCCCTATTCTTGATAAGAGTTTGGGGAATTCCATGGTATTTTTTACCTAGAGAAAGGGGGACAGAATAGAACACTAGTTTGTGCCTTAGCTTTAGTCTCAGATAGGTATAACTGTCATTCTTGGTACCAAGTTTTGTTTGTTCTACTTGTTTTCCTCCTTGGGATAGGCATTTCGAGAGGGATCCCGGAAGTCCTTGCGGATGAAGGTAAGGGGTAATCTTCCCTGATGCTGTGTTTTACTTCACTGTGATCTTGCATTTTGGTCAGCTTCTTTCCTGACACTGATGGTCTGGGAATCTTGGATTCTGCTTTTCATTAGTTTGTAGTTGTTGCCATTCAGTTTTCATAGAGCTTTTCTCCAAAGTAGATTTTCTTGGCCATTTTCTGAAATATTTCCCCTTTCTGTAATCAGCTTTCATTGATTGGTTTTTCATTCATTGCTTTTCTAGAGGGTAAGTGACATTTTTCCAAACAAAATGAGGCTGGTGTGTTCTGTCACTGTGATTGAGCTCAACCTTAGGAGTAAAGTTTTCCTAGTAATGAACATAGGATCTTTTGTGCATCTACCCTAGCACTGTGTGGTCTTTAATTGCAGGAAGCTTGTATTGATAAGAATTACTGTTTTCTCTTAGCATATCTGTTTGGTGGAAATGATTTACATAACACTAGCGTGTTTCTTAAGACATGAAATAAAAGAGTTTATGAGGCATGATTTTGTAAAGAACTTGGAGAGTAGAGAGATTATGTGCAATGGTTTAAAAGAACTTTTAGGTGCTGATTGATTAAAAACAGTTTGCCAAAAGGAGATTTGATTATGCTGTCTGGTATCTTCCTTAACCTATGTACATATATATAGGAGGACAACATACCTCCCAAATTATTACTTAGGGCTTCAAAGCATTTAATTAGAATTAAATTTGAATTTATAAGTATTCATATTCCTCAATAATGTCAAAGCAGGATCTTTCCTATTGAGAGTTATAGGGCATAAACATTAAAATCTTTAGTAAGGCCAGGCGAGTTGGCTCATGCCTATAATCTCAACACTTTGGAAGGCCAAGATGGACAGATCACCTGAGGTTGGGAGTTCAAGACCAGCCTGGCCAACATGGTGAAACCCCATCTCTACTAAAAATACCAAAATTAACCAGGTATGGTGGCAGGTGCCTGTAGTCCCAGCTAGTCAGGAGGCTGAGGCAGAAGAATTGCTTGAACCCTGGAGGTGGTGGTTGCAGTGAGTCAAGATCCTGCCTCTGCACTCCATCCTGGACAACAGAGGGAGACTCCATCCCCCCCCAAAAAAAGAAAAGAAAAAGAAAACAGTTCAGTAAGGATAAGCTTTTGAGGATTGCTTTATGTGCAGCACCAATATGACTGGTGTTAGCAAGATTACAGGTAACGTTTTACCTAAAGTCTGAAGGCCTCACTGAGTATCTATCTATAAAAAGACCTACACATACCTGTGAAAGAGACGGGAGAGGACTCAGAACTACAGAGCATCAGAGGCCTGGGATGTGTCTTGGAAGACAAATTAATCATTTTTTTGCTGGATCCATCTCCTGCAAGTGGCCATGTTTGCTTTAACTGCCCCTTTATTTTTCTCTCATTTGCTTAGAGAGGGTCCTTTTAAATAAACTTTGGAGGCAGACAGTAGCCCTAATCCTGGCTACTAAATGCTTTTATCAAGCAACTATCGTAACTTATCTCCAGAAACTCAAAACCTTTTGAAAGCTGTAGACTGGCTCTTCCATAAAACTGCACAGAAACCCCAAATTTTGTTTGCAGTTTCAGGAGATTGACAGCCTCACCAGTGTGTTAAAATTTAGGTAGAAAAGTAAAATTACTAGTCATTTTTATTCTTTTACTGGTAAATAGAGTTATATATTTTTGCTCAGAATTATTAGTTTAAAACTCCTCCAGTGATCCAGGTGGGAGCCATAAGAATTTTAAAAAGTATCATTTGGATTTTTAATCCCAATGTCAAGAGCAGCTTCCCTACTGAAGACTTAATTATAAATCAGGGTTTCTCGGCCTTGACACTGTTGACAGTTTGGACCAAATAGTTCTGTGTTGTGGAAGGGACTGTTCTGTGCTTTCAAGATGTGAACAGTATCCCTGGTGTCTACTCACTAGGTGTCAGTAACATACATACACTCGGTTGAGATTATCAGAAATGTCTTCAGATATTACAAAATGTCACCTGGATATAAAATTTCCCTCGATTGAGAACTGCTCTAAACCCAATTGAGGTAAAGTCTCTTAATGCCTTGAAGGATAAGTCAGCAGAGTAAACACACAGTGATATTAGTGAACAATGGCTAATACTGTGACAGAGACTCCCAGAATACAGTACACCTATCAAGTCATAAGTTTAATGATTGCTACTTAAAGCTGGGAATATTGTTTGGACACTGCTAATCCCTAGTCTGTAACCTCCATTAAGTCTAAGGTTTTGCACTGTTCCTTTGCTTAGCTGCTACTGATGTCAAGCAGGTGATATTCTGATTCTCAGTGTGTTGGTCTTAGGTATTTCTTTAGATCCCTTTGTTTGTTGTTCAGTGTTTTGGACTCTAGTGAGAAATGTGGAAACAATAGTGTTGATTTTTTTTCTTCCATACTCCCGTTCCTTGAAGAAAGGATAATAGACAATAATGAATCAGCAATAGTGATGCAAAAGTGGTAAAAGTATTATGATAAGCATCAGTGTTTTCTGTGCTATTCATGAAAGGTATATTTAATTTTGTGGTGCCTGTTTGCAAGTTTAATGTGGACATAGATTTTCAAGTAACTTTGATACTACAATGTCTTTTCCTTCTAATCATCACTAGCATGACATCATCACTATCAGTGTTTGTTTTGTTTTCTGATGGCACTTAAGTCTTGAACACCATGGAGGAGAACATGTGTTGGGCTTAAACTTTGTCTCTGTAGCTCAGGCACTGTCTGTTTAGGAAACTGTTTCTGAGTTGTAATCTTTCCTCAATACTGTCACCATAAAAGGCAGTAGTTTATCTAGAGGAGTATAACAAAGTACCCCTTAGACATTTTCTGTTCTCCCTACCTACTCCTCTCCCCTCATTTCACCTCTTCAGATTATTTAAAATGTGATGATTTAAATTGTTGAAAATAGAGTGTTAGAAGGATATTACTCAAATAATATATGAGTAGTAAGATTATGATTGAATTGATGAGATTGATTAGGGTCACATGTAGTTTTAGAATGAACGTGTATTATGAAAATAAGTGACACAAAAACATTCATTCTCCTGGAAAATAGTCAGAAAACCAGTTTGGGCTACCGCTAACACAGATGTTCAATTAGTATGAAAATTTAATCAGTGATAAATTTGAGGTCTCTACTCTTTATGGAGATTTTCTTACAAACTTGATGTCAGTTTTTTATAAGAAAATTGATTTTTATGACTTTAAAATGGTCATAAAAATCACAGTGGTGGGATGAAACTGTGATCCAGATTAATTTCTTAATTTGTAAGTGGAGAAACTGAGCTTCCCCATTTAAAGAAGTTGTTCAAGGTCTCACCTCTCATTGGTAACAAAAGCATGATAGAAACCAGTTCCTGACTCCCAGTCCATTACTCTTTTATGCCATATCAATTGCCAAGTGATAAATTTTCTCTGGAACCTCAACCTGTCCCGCCCCCATTCCCAACCCCCTATTTATACATGGACTTTACTAATCTCTCTGAATTTGTTTTCTACAGAATTCTCCCTCTGAAGCACAGAATTTAGATGAGAATACAACTGAGGGCTGGGAAAATCGGATAAGACTATGGACTGACCAGTATGAAGA
This sequence comes from Plecturocebus donacophilus, assembly GCA_004027715.1. Taxonomy (NCBI): domain Eukaryota; kingdom Metazoa; phylum Chordata; class Mammalia; order Primates; family Pitheciidae; genus Plecturocebus; species Plecturocebus donacophilus. Next base: position 19,760 of record PVKP010007193.1, read on the forward strand.
AGCTTTCACTAATCAGTACAGTGCAGATGTACAGAACGCCCTTGAACAACATCTACATTCTAACAAGGAGTTTGTGGGCAAATCTACTATTTTAGACACTATTAATAAGACTGAATTGGCCTGTAATAACACAGTTATTGGTTCCCAAATGCAGGTAAGTATCAAAGGGTTGAAGACTCTCTAAGTAAATAGCTGAAATCTTAAGGACCCAGGAAGAAGGTTCCTTCCAAATGTACAAGGCCTTAGAATAACAAATTAGCCAGGTGTCGATCATATGTAACCAAAAGTAGGTTACATTAACTGGAAACTATCTGGATACTTATTTTTAAACTACCTTTCTTAATCAAAAATAGATGAATTGAGGCTATGTACAATGGCTCACTCCTATAATACCAGCACATTGGCAAGAAGCCAGGGCGGGAGGATCACTTGCAGCCAGCAGTTCAAGACCTGCCTGGACAACATAGACCCTGTCTTTGCAAAAGCAATTAAAAATTAGCCAGTTGTGGTGGAACACACCTATAAGTCTCAGCTACGGGGGAGGCTGAAGTGGAAGGATCACTTGCGCCTAGAAATCTGAGGTTATAGTAAACTATGATTGCACCACTGTACTCCAGCCTGGCTGACAGAGTGAGACCCTGTCTCTCTTTAGGAGAAAAAGACTTAGTATGGGAAATTTTATACAGCCTAGATAGGAATTATAAAAGTTTATAGTTAAGCGAGTTCTTTCTCATTTTTATGTTAGAGACAGAGCCACTGAAATCTTAGTTCTGTATTTTTCTTTGATCTGTTCTTGCCTTTTCTGGGGTGGCAGTTTCACTAGATGTAGCATGTCTCTTAGAAAAATTGAGCTTTTATCCCATTTTAAAATTTCTCATCATTGATCTAAATATTCACACAGATAAAACCTGAAAATGTTAGCGCCTTTTCCTTAATTATGAAATAATTTGAGAGTCTACTAAGCTGTTCTTGCTGTTGTTTAGTGTTACTGCTCTGGTTTTATTCAGTTACAGCTGGGAAGAGTCACTCGTGTTCAAAAGCACCGGAAGATCCTGAGGGCTGCAAGAGATTTGGCTTTGGACACTCTTATAATAGAGTATCGTGGGAAAGTCATGTTACGACAGCAATTTGAGGTCAATGGGCATTTCTTCAAAAAGTAAGAACATCATTCATTGGGCAGTGAGGGCTAACGTGGACCTGATTGACCAGTGTTCTTGTAAAAATCATCGTTTGATAGGATGCTCTTGGGAGAAAAAAAATCGCAACTCAGATAAGCTCACGCCTGTCTGCCATTTGTAGAGAAGTGCAAGTAAATCTGCAAATTGTTTAATGTATAAAGTGGTGACATCTCCTTTCCAAGCCAAGCATTCCTTGCTTTGTGCTTGTTCTTTAATCAAAGCAGACAAGCATGTGATGTTTTCCAAGTTTAGGCATTGCAAAAGACCACTGCTGCTTCTCTCAGCATATGCTTCATATTTGGAGTCATGGGGTGGCCTTTTTATTTGTGTTGAGAATTACAGGAATTTTAATTATATCCCTAGACCATATCCCTTTGTGCTCTTCTACTCAAAATTCAATGGTGTAGAGATGTGTGTGGATGCCCGTACTTTCGGTAATGATGCTCGGTTCATCAGAAGATCATGTACACCAAATGCAGAGGTAAGATATCTGTAGCAACATCCCTTTGAGTGGAACCACCAAATGACAAGCTTACTGAAGAAGCAGTGTGAAACTTCACTCAGATAAAGGTCTGTAGATAATAGTCATGATCTTTCATTGTGAGAGGTGAAAAACAAAAGTAATGGTGCTTTTATACTGACAAAACAGAAGTAAGGAAAGAATTCTTTAGAGAAGGCAGAAGTAGGAAAGAGCAAGTTAGCATTTCTTAAGGAGAAAGCTAGACTGGATAAGAAAATCGGTGCAGTTATATTAAAGAAATTGCCATATGGTGGAAGTAGATGTCATTAGGCCTAACTAACCTATTTGGTTGCATTTTTTTTAGATTTTAGTAACTAGTGTTCTATGAGAGGATCTAGACATTTCTAGAATTCATTCCTCAAAGCAACCACATCAAATAAAGCAAGAAAATCCACAGAGCTTTACTTACTGGCTAAGGAATTTTAAATCTCTGGTGGAGCTAGAAACAGCTATAAGATGTGAAAGCAGAGATTTTACCCTGATTTCTAACATCTCAAGATTTCTCCACATATTTCAAGAAGTATCATAAATTTTCAAGCCGGTACAGTATATTAGTTTCAGATGAAATGAAGGAGCTAAATAACAGATTACCGTTAACTTTAAATGAAGAGAAAGTGTTAGGGTAAAAGGTTTTTTCTCTCTTATGGAAACTTCATGATGTTTATGAAAAATCCAACCAGAAGCCTTTTCACCCAGGTGCGACACATGATTGCAGATGGGATGATTCACCTGTGTATCTATGCTGTGTCTGCCATCACCAAGGATGCTGAGGTCACCATAGCATTTGATTATGAGTATAGTAACTGGTAAGACCTCTAAGACCTTTCCTAACATAAATGTCCTTGTCTGACATATTAAACTGTTCACTCTGTTTACAGTCTGCTTTTGTCTCTTGCCTTTTCCTTTGTTTACTTAATCTTTTCATGACTAATGCATTTTCTACCTAGAAATTGTAAAGGAAAAGACAGACTTAAGATTTTTTTTAGAGATACAGATACCTTGTATGATACTGTTCACAAGTTTCCTCACAAAAGCGTTTGGGCTTATGCCTTTTTAGCAAGAATAGCGAAATGGATATATATGTATGAGGTACTCCTGGAAATTAAAATAGCGTCCTCTTGTTATGCACAGAGTACTTATGTCAGGGACTATATAGAATGAGAATTTACTATGTTACCTGTACTTTTAATTTGTCAGTTATACCCTTATAAAGCTAGGGGTGGGATTTAAAGATTCACCATGTCCAAGGAAAACATGTAGTCTAGCTGTATATGACAGTACAGAAAAACAAATGGCAATTTATAGATGAATATGTGATGGGTTTTATAAAGTATATGCTTTTCGTTGTGACTTTGGACAAAACAGAGATTATGTGGTAAAGTGATGTTAGGTCTAGGTATAAGAAGAAAAGATCTTCTGCCTAATTCATCAAAGAAAATAAAAAGAAAAGGTTTTAATAAGAAGTAAGGAATTAGTAGGTGAAAGTGAGGTCATAGTAATGGCATAAGATGAGTCTGCCCACATCAACCTTTATCATTGATTCACTGCCTACTAAATAGCACATAAACCATTGAGAGAATTGAATTTAGAGATAGCTTTCTTTTTTTTTTTTTTTTTTTTTTTGCCCACTGACCATGGAGTAGAATTGGGGTTACACAGAGAAAGACAGAATAGTGAAAGTGTTAGGTCAGGCGCAGTGGCTCATGCCAGTAATCCTAGCACTTTGGGAGGCTGAGGCTGGAAGATCACTTGAGCCCAGGAGTTCAAGACCAGCTTTGACAACGTGGCAAAACCCCGTCTCTGCCAAAAATAAAAAAATTAGCAGAGCATGATCGTGCATGCCTGTAGTCCCAGCGAGGTAGGACGATCACTTGAGCCTGGGAAGTGGAGATTGCAGTGAGCTATGATGTACCACTGCACTCCAGCTTGGGCAACAGAGCAAAACTCTGTCTCTAATAAAAAGAAAAACAAAAGTATGTATAGGACTCTCTACTGTCTCTGTTTAACTTATTCACATACAATATGAGAGGAAATTACTGTGCTGATATTTTGAGAGGGTGAATGGATAATAAAACTGAGTTTCAAAGGTACTGAGACAGGCATTTTGGTTGTTTCTTTGGAGCAGTAATTATAAAGTGGACTGTGCGTGTCACAAGGGAAACCGGAATTGTCCTATACAAAAAAGGAATCCTAATGCTACAGAACTGCCACTCCCACCACCTACTCCAAGCCTACCCACCATTGGAGCAGAGACTAGACGTAGAAAAGCACGACGGAAAGAGCTAGAGATGGAGCAGCAGAATGAGGCTCCAGAGGAGAATAATGACCAGCAATCACAAGAAGTTCCAGAAAAAGTAACTGTATCCAGTGACCATGAGGTAATCGTCCCTGGTCAAATGATGATGCTATGGCAGCTATCCTCCAAAGGAAGAGGATCCCAGGTTGCCGCATGGTTTAAGTAGGGGAGCTAGTAACACTTAATACCCTTTTTATCAATGTGGGTGTGTTGTGTTCATTCATTTCTTCCTGTTTTACAATGTCAAGAACATCCTTTGCTGGTTTTGCACCAGAGAATAGGGGTTATCATCTGTGTTTACCATGTGGCCTCACATGAGTTAATACTTTAAAGCACTAGAAATTGTTATAGAGAGTTTTAAGCTACCAGAATAAAACAGATTGATTTTTTCTCAGAGCTTGAGTACAGCTGAATATTGCCTCTATCTTAAAGGAAGTAGACAATCCAGAAGAAAAACCAGAAGAAGAGAAAGAAGAGGTTATAGATGACCAGGAGAACCTAGCTCATAGCAGGAGGGTGAGTACCATCTGACAGTCCTTTGCTCCTTCTCATTTCTCCTACTTGCATTATGTGAACGCCTTCTGTTCTCTTGACTTGTATCATCTCATTGATTTGACCTGTAGGTTATAATTTGGCCTTTTTCCATAATATAGGTTTTATTATAATTTTTTTATTTTTCTCTATATATGCAGCAGTTTTCTAGTGATTATTATCTAGTGATGGTTTTAAAGGGTTTTGTTTTTGTTTTTCTTTTTTTACTCACAGTCTGGTTCCAAAAAATTGGCTGGTCAAAATCAAAACGTATTATAGTTGATTTGCTCTGAATTAGGAATTTTCTAGGTTTGTGTAAGTTTTGATTTTTTTTAAAACCCTTTTAGTCATTTGAACTAAAATATTCTACTTTTATGCTGAAACCTGATTTAGTTTAAAGAAAATCTACTTGGTTATTTTAGAACTCTGAAAATACAAAGAAAACTTGGTTTTGATGACTGTTTTTCTTTTATATTAAAAAGTTTCAAAATAATTGACCCTTTTTGAAGTTTATGTTTGACCTTGCCTTTATTTACAAGTATTCCCTACATTTAAAATGAATATTTTATTTTTAGTTTTTAATCTTTTTTCCAAGTTATGTGTGTCATCTTACTGGTAGTTAAATGAGTTTCTATAAATTTCCATTAATAATGCTTTTGTAAAGCCTGTTCCCTCATCCTCATTTGAGCTTCCTTCTACATCAATGCTGTTTCTTTCTAGACCCGAGAAGACAGGAAGGTAGAAGCCATCATGCATGCTTTTGAAAACTTAGAGAAAAGAAAGAAGCGGCGAGATCAGCCCTTGGAACAGAGCAACTCTGATGTAGAAATTACTACAACCACTTCAGAGGCTCCTGTTGGTGAAGAGACAAAAACTGAACCCCCTGAATCTGAAGTTAGTAACTCTGCTTCAAATGTTGCCATCCCAAGCACCCCACAGAGTGTTGGTGTGAACACCCGGAGGTCTTCCCAAGCAGGGGTAAGAGTTGAGAAGTCTTCAGAGCTTAGACATCCTCACCTTTGCTAATGTTTTGGAATGGTTAAAATCAGTATTTTCAGCTTCGTTCCATATCACAATAAATAAGGCCATTAACCATTTAACTGGAACCATTTCATTGGCCTATTTTATAAATGCTTATTAGAAATAGAAATAATTAACCCAGACATCTCTGCCCCTAACCTCTCTAGCTCATTTAAATGTATACATTTTTGTGTTTAAGAATTAAATTTTAAATTAGTGTTTCTAATCCTTAGATTTTTCATCAGTAGACATTCTGAATGCTTAACGTGAATAGGAAGTTAGACAGTTTGCTGATAAGACATGTCTGCTAAGCATTTGACTCTACCTACTATTGCTACAGGATATTGCTGCAGAAAAACCAGTCCCCAAGCCACCTCCAGCAAAGCCTTCTAGACCCCGGCCGAAGAGTCGAATTTCTCGATACAGGACCAGTTCAGCCCAAAGACTAAAGCGTCAGAAGCAGGCCAATGCACAGCAGGCAGATTTGTCACAAGCTGCCTTGGAAGAGGGAGGAATTAACAGTTTAGTAACTCCTACTGAAGCTGGAAGTATAGACAGTTCAGGAGAAAACAGGCAATTAACAGGGTCTGACCCAACTGTGGTGTCAATTGGTGGATCCCATGTCAACCGTGCTGCATCTAAATACCCCAAAACCAAAAAGGTAAGTCACAAATAACATCTTTTATAAGACTAGTCTGGCAAGGGCTGTCTTAGTGAAATGAGAGGACCTATAATCCCCACAAGAAACTAGTATCAATATTATTAGACTGAAAGTTCTAAAATGATTTGACACATAAGGCCAGAGCCATCCTGCTACTTGTTTCCTTATTTTTAGTCAGCTTAAATCACTGATAGCTGAAATTATTCCTCTCTTAGTGGACATGGAGAGGGTGAAGGAAGATACCCTTGTGTTCTGATTTCCTAATTCATACTTACTGCAGCTGCTGCATCTCCCTCTGTCCTAGTTTCTAGATGACGTTTGTCTTTGTGAACTACATTACTACCTCTTGATTTATACATCTGCAACATCAACTAATGATCTCTTTTTTACCTTAGTATCTAGTTACAGAATGGTTGAATGATAAAGCAGAGAAGCAAGACTGCCCTGTTGAGTGCCCTTTACGTATCACGACGGATCCAACTGTACTGGCAACAACTTTGAACATGTTACCAGGTCTTATCCATTCCCCATTAATTTGCACCACCCCCAAACACTACATTCGTTTTGGATCACCCTTTATCCCTGAGAGGCGTCGAAGGCCCCTTCTGCCTGATGGCACATTCAGCTCCTGTAAGAAGGTATGTCTGGGTTTATGTGTGTGTGGTTGTGTGTGTGTGTGTGTGTGTGTGTGTTACCTAAGAGTCTTATCATCATGACATAAATAACACGTTCTCTACATAGCCATTCTGCCTATGTGAGTTTATAATGAGTTAGTTGTTCAGCCATAAAAACTGATTCAGTAAGAGTCAGTAAGACTATGGTGGAATAAATATACTGCATTTTTGGTGCTCAAATTTGTGACTGGTCACTGATGTCTCTTCTGAGAACCCTTGAGGTTCCTGAGTAAGAGCACACAGCAGTGGATGACTGAGCGGGGATGGATATGTTTTGTGTGTGCTCTTGTGATACTGGTTAACATGTCCACTTATGATTATTGTGTGAGATTAGGCCCCAGGTCCTCTAGAACACTGTTGCATAAATGAAAAATAATTAAATTGTGTTTTCAGTCAATTCAACTGCTATTATCCACCATCATCACTTGAAGGAAATTAGAGGGAAAATCCTGTTGTAATTGGCATAATTCCTGTTCCTTGATCAAATGACAAGTCTGTTTATTCCCTAGAGAATACGCAATCTACCCTAAAAGACTCTCTTTCCCTCTCTGTCTCTGCCTCTTTCTCCTCTTTCTAGTTACTTACTGTTTTTGGATCTAGTGGCAGTAGCGTTTGGTGGTGTTTTTGGAATGTTCTTTCTTAATTCCCAGAAGCCTTGCATATTTTCCAAAGGTGTCTCTTAGAAATAGATCACTTCCTCAGATCTCTAATGTCATTTTCCATGTTTCTAGAAGTATAGGACACCCTTTCATTTGGCCTTCCTTTGAGGTAGAGTCTGTTCCCTGGAACGCCCTTTTCTCTTATCCTCAGATCTGGATTCAGGCTGCCTTCCTCAATGTCTGCCATTGCCCTCCTCCACTGGCATCACGTACATGAGGATGCTGCATATAGATTATTTGATGTGATGAAGTCTACAACTCCAGGCAGGTCTTCCCTGACTCCTCCAAACTTAAAACTTTTCTCTTTCCCCAAAGAACAGAAATTATTTCCTGGGTGGGGAGGGGGGAGATAAAAGATGAGCCAGAATGGTGTGGGATATGGAGGGGAGGAGGGCAACAGGAATCTGTGCAAAAAGGAAGGACACAACAGCACACTGCAGAACGTCTTTTCCTAATTGCACATCTTATGTAAATATTAGAATCACTCATTGGTTTGTTCGGGGAAACCCTAGTAGAAGAAATCCTAAAGAGAAAATTGACCATTTCTAAGGATGTTACCTGTTGAAGTATCTTACCAGGCCAGATTGTACAATCTCCTATTTTGGTCCTTTAAGAAGTGTAGGTGATTATTTATTGTAGATTAGTAGTAAAGTCTGAGCTGCAAATAATAAGAACTATGCTCTTGAATTGAAATTCCTTCTTGATAATTTTGATGCTGGGTTGCAGTTTCCATCTTTTCCAACTAGCAGAGACTTAACAAAAACATGTGTCTAGGACCTTAACTTCCAATCTGGTAGAAAATGCATTTCTTTAAGCTTTTTTAACCCAGGTAGTACTTATATCCATAGCTCATCCTTATATTTCTACAGGCAACAAATAGAAATTCCATTTAACACAAGTCCATGTTACATTTTCCAAATGTATCTAACTATCCTTAATCTTATTTATACAGGCTCTGCTTAAGCACTTTTATCTATGTGTCATGGTTAGTCTTTTAGGAAAGAGTTGAGGCTATATACACAGGATTATCATAGCAACACTATTTAAATAGGGTCTTTAAAAACTGTTTAAATCATTGCTTTATTGTGTGCTGTCCACATATCAAGATTGTATTTTTAAAAATACAGCTTTTTATAAGGCAAAATAAAATGAAATTGAATGTTTTAGCTAGAATTGAACTTGGCTTTATGGCAGTAATGAAGAGTTCTTAGATTGGTGAGAAAGAACTTACCTAATGCAGAACCTAAGAACATTTCCATTATTAAACAAAATTGTAATAAAATTCTGAAAATCCCTCAGAATGTAAGTTAATCAGATAGATGAGAAAAACAACCCTCCATGGGATTATTTGGAATGACATATGTTTCTAATAGGCTCACTGTTTCATATCTGACTAAAAGAGGTAAGGGCCTGGCCTCGTAACTCAAAAACTTATGAGTATAGGACAAATTAAAGTTGTATCCATTAGTTGTACTCAGAGTCTTATGCTGTTTTTTTATTTTCTTTATTATTTTCCTACTTCCAAAGAGAGGAGTTTGTGTATTTGACAGAACATTTTATAATATCCCTGGAGTTTCTAAATTGAATCATAGTTCTTAAGAAGCATTTTATAGTGTGTTATTTTTTAGATCTTCAGTTGTTATTTTAGAAGCATTTACAAGTGGCCAACAAGGCTTTCAGTAGTGTTTTACCTTGTTCTCTCTAAACTCATCTTCTAGACACAATGTGTATAGGGCATTTGGTCTACAGACTTCTTAGTAAAACCATTCTGACTGGTAATGAAACACTGTGCTTTGCATTGATACTGATATTTCATTTTATACACTGAAACACTATCTGTAAATCTCGAAACATAACATTGAAATTTAGTTGAACAGGGACTCCTTGAAAACCTGCTGAGCGCTCAGTAATGTGCTACAAGCTTTCTTCATACACATTATCTCACTTACCATTCATGAAATTGACATCATTGTCCTTAATTTATATATCCAGAAGCTTTGTCTCAGACATGTTTGGTAACTTGCCCAAAGTGAGGCAGTTAGTAAGTGACACAGCCAAATTTCTTTTCCTGGAGGGTAGTGGGGGTTCACAGGGTCTCACTGTTGCCCAGGCTGGAATGTAGTGGCACCATCACAGCTCACTGCAGCCTCGACCTGCTGGGCTCAAGTGTCCTCCTGCCTCAGCTTCCTGTGTAGCTGAGACCACAGGCACACCACCATGTCTGGCTAATATTCGTACTTTTTGTAGCAACAGAGTTTTGCTATGTTGCCTCGGCTGGTCTCAAACTCCTGAGCCCAAGAAATCTGCCCACCTTGGCCTCCCAAAGTGTTGGGATTACAGGCCCAAGCCACTGTACCCATCCTCACAGCCAAGTTTCAGGCCAGGGTTTTTGGACTCCAAAAGCTGTATTACTTCCTTGCTCTTTCCCCATAATAATGAGACCCTTTAAAACTTTTCTTTTACCCATCTTTGAGCCTCGCAGAAAACTCTTTTGCAATTCACTTTAATACAGAGTTTCAGAGAAGGGAGAAATGTTTTTTTGATTTTAACAGCTTGCCAAGTAGATGCATCTAAATTAACTTATTGTCCATAGGGTTAATTGTATCTTGTTAGATACAAACAAATGTCCATTCCTTTTTTACATGAGTTCTGAAATATTGTAAAATTATACAACAGGACCAGGAGGAGAAGATTTGACCATATTTTTTTTGTGTTTTACCTTATAGCTTAACATGGTAGTATCTTTCTTCTAAAATATTCCTGTTCTGGTTTTATGTTCCCTTTTTGTAGTCATCAGATCCAGAATGTAAATTCCTTTATGAGTACATATACTAGACCATGGAAATATTTAAAAATTACTCATATTGGAAAGCTCGGTGACCCCAAATGAATCTGTTTTCTGCTCTGAAAAGAAAAAGGTGGCTGTAATAAAGATTTTTCACTCCTGAGCCTAATTTTTCCATTTATAAAACGAGTGCTTTGGACAAGATGGCTTCTAAGTTCTCTTCTAAGCTTTAAGGCTGTATGTATGATTCCGACAATTCATCTTAATATCAGTATTCTGTATCTAAGAGAGTTCATTCTTGGGGTTTTTGTTCTGTTTTTGTGTTTGCTTTTCAGAAACCTGGTTGTACCCTAAAATGTTTACCTGATTCAAATTACCGTTGAGAGCCCTTTTTTATATACTCATTCACTCTTCCTTCCAAATGTTTACAATTTTAGTTTTGCTTTCATTTGGCCAGCCACAGTGACATTTATATGGTGTAAGTTTTTTGGGGTTTTTTGGCAAAATTTTTATGGATTATTTCCTATGTTTCTAAGAGGGAAAAATCTATGAGAATTGCTCTGTTTGGTGAAGAGAATATTTACTTACCTGTAATACAAGTTCTCTAAAGGTATAAATTATAATAATTCACCTTTGCTCTTCCTGCTTGGGGGAGGGTCTTACACAGAAATTGATGTTTATCAAAATTCGATCTGTCTTATGTCAGGGCAGGAGAGCCACAGAGTGGTGAGCAACTTACAACTGTATATCTTAAGAGAACACAATTACAGGTAAGAAATTTTCTCTCTTCCACAGGATACGTAATCTTATCCTAATTTTTGCAGGCTTACTATCTGTTCTAAATTTATTTCTCGTCAACTTATTATTCTGATCTTTACTACCAAAAACGTGACTGATAGGTCTTCTTTTTGACTTTTTCCCTTTTTTTTTATTTCTACACAAGTTCATTTCTTGATTTGCATTACTCGTGCATAATTTAACCAAACTGCTTGTTGGAGGGAGATCCGATAGGTTATTTCTTTTGAGATAGACCTTTTGGAAATCTTTTGGTAGCTCTAGTGAAGACTCATCCTTATCCAAAATCTTCCTGTGAATCTTTTTTATTACCTCTTCACATGTCTCCAGCACAGGGCAGACAGATTTTAAGAGATCTTTATCTTCCTTCTAGGCACTTATTTTATGTATTTTATTCTCTATGATCTGAGCCTCTCCTAAATAAATGTTAAGATTTCTTCCTAAGTCTTCCCATTTTACATTATCCCAAACAGTATGAAAAGTTGAATAGTAGTCATTTTTTATTGGTTTTTGTCTTTTGATGAGATCTCATTATATGTAATCCAGATATTCTCAAATATTACCAGTTAAAAGAAATTGATGGGACAGTGTTCTAATATGCTAAGACACAAGACAATAAAATGCTTGACTGTGTAACTGAGTTAGTGTTTTGGATTGTATCACTCACTAGTTGATGTACATTTAAAACAGGTGTACTAAATAGTTTTAAGTGATTATTGATAATTCTGTGGTTCTTTTCCAATTATAGCGCTGGATAAAACAAGCCTTAGAAGAAGGGATGACTCAAACATCATCTGTACCCCAAGAGACTAGAACTCAGCACCTATACCAAAGTAATGAGAATACTAGCTCTTCTAGTATCTGCAAAGACAATGCAGGTGCGTATCTAAAACCTTTCAGAATATGTGGCCAGTGATTGTTTTAGGTCTGCATAAAAAAATTCAGTATGAGTACTTCTGATACAAAAAAGAAATGACGTGTTTTCTAAATAGTTACTTTACATCTGTCTTTACAGAGGAAGAGAAAGATCTCAAGTCAGGGATCAGTTTTCCCAGGACGACAAAGAAGGACTAGACAGTGTACAGATAACAGCAGAAATGGTTATAAAAAAGGTTAGATGCATTTAAAGTAGTAAGTTTAGGAAATCTATATTGATATTTATAAGATGGGAAAATGACAAAGTGGTGGAACACTAATATTCAGGAAAGACTTAAATTTCTAAGTTATTAAGTTGGTGGGGCATGGTTCAGGGTGCAGGCGAATGAATGAAATAAGTGAAAAATTATTATCAATTGATTGTTTTCAAAAGAGCATATACAGTTAGTATAAAATTTTTGCAGTGGCTCACTCCTGTAATCCCAGCATTTTGGGAGGCCAAGACAGGTGGATCACCTGGGTTGGGAGTTAGAAACCAGCCTGGCCAACATGGTGAAACTCTGTCTCTCCCAGAAATACAAAAATTAGCTGGGCATCTTGGCAGGCACCTGTAATCTCAGCTACTTGGGAGGCTAAGGCAGGGGAGAATCACTTGAACCTGGGAAGTGGAGATAAAAGTGAGCTGAGATCGTGCCACTGTACTCCGGCCTGGGCAACAGAGCAAATCTTCGTCTCAAAAAAATTAAAAAAAAATTTTTTTTAAAGACAGCTTTAAATCTAAAGTCCTTATTGTACATTTTTATGCTAAATAGCAATGAAAAGTCATTTGATCCATTGTTTTTCACAGTGATTTACAAGAGTTATAATTGAAAACACTTGTGATACCATCTTAATGTATTTTGTGACAATCTTTTTGCCAGTTTCTCCTGCAAATATCAGCTTAACTGAAAAGTTCTTTGTGATTTCCATAACTTTGTCTCTGAGTCAGTTTTTAAAATATTATGCAATCAAAATACCAGAGTAAATTAGATGCTAAAGCTCATGAAAGGCTGCAGCAAACATAATATTTCAGATTTTCCTTAAAAAAATACTTCATTGTTCCTGTTTAACAACTTCCTGAATAAATATAATGAACTTGAATTTAATGAGATAATTTTTTTTAAAGAGTCTTGCTCTGTCGCCCAGGCTAGAGTGCAGTGGCGCGATCTTGGCTCACTGCAACCTCTGCCTCCTGGGTTCAAGCAATTCTCCTGCCTCAGCCTCCCAGGTAGCTGGGATTGCAGGTGCCCACCACCTTGCCCAGCTAATTTTTGTATTTTTAGTAGAGATAGGGTTTCACCATGTTGGCCAGGCTGGTCTCAAACTCCTGATCTCATGATCCGCCCACCTTGGCCTCCCAAAGTGCTGGGATTACAGGCATGAGCGACCATGCCCGGCCTAGATAAATTTTTAGTAGCTACTTTAATAAAAGTTCTGATTTCATTTGGATTTTACTTAAGATTTTATTTGGGAAAAAGTTAATTGCCTTTTTTTTTTTTTTTTTTTTTTGAGATGGAGAATCAAGCAGTTCTTCCTGCCTCAGCCTCCCGAGTAGCTGGGATTACAGGCACCTGCTACCATGCCCAGCCAATTTTTGTATTTTGAGTAGAGACGGGGTTTTGCCATGTTGGCCAGGTGGGTCTTGAACTCCTGACCTCAGGTGATCTGCCCCCCCCACCCTTCCAAAGTGTTGGGATTACAGGCGTGAGCCACTGCGCCTGGCCATGAATTGATATTTTTTAAATTATAGATTTAGTTTATTCTTCTATCTCTAGATTATACCTTCTAAGTTAGCACATATATACCTCAGGATAATAAAATCCCATTTATCTGAAAGATAAATTATACTGTTTATTTAAAATATTTTCTTCTGGTATTCACCAAAGATAGAGATTTAGTCAAATAAGATTAATATAGAGAAATCTTGGCACCAGATTTCCGTTAATATTATTAATTTTTTAACAGCTTTTAAGGTTTAGTAAGACTATAACTTAGCTGAAATAGGCTATCATGTTTGTGTATCTTTCTGGTTTGTGTGTTAATGCATGTGTATGGTTAAGGTTGGTAATAGGAGATTATATAGCAGTTCACATCCTGACTAGCAAAGGATTATAGGAAAAGTGTCTCTGTTACTACATGCCCTGGTTGGAAGGAAATTAGGATTCTTAGTCATCAGCCTTTTCTGTTGTTGAGCTTCTGCCCTAGTCTAATAGTGAGAAACGTTCACAGGACACACCTTGCCCTTAAAGAGCAACATAAACAGAAGCAAAATATTTGATTTTAAAAATCAAGCAGCAGTCAAATGAGCAAGTTACATTGCTACAAAGTTCGTGTAAATTCTGAGGAATTACTTTTGTTGTCTCTCTTTTGTTTTGTTTTGTTTTTCAAGAATACCAGAGAGACATTAATTAAGAAAGAGGAGTGGATTGCTATAGTAGAAAGAATCAAACAGACCTTTTTTTGAAAACCAGCTGTCCCTTTACTAACTAACTATATGATGTTACTTAAAGTCTCTGAGGCTGGGTATGGTGGCTCATGCCTGTAATCCCAGCACTTTGGGAGCCCAGGCAGGTAGATCACCTGAGGTCAGGAGTTCGAGACCAGCCTGGCCAACATGGTAAAACCTCATTTCTACTAAAAATACAAAAATTAGCCAGGCCTGGTTGTACACCTATAATCCCAGCTATTTGGGAGGCTGAAGCAGAACTGCTTGAACCCAGGAGTCAGAGGTTGCAGTGAGCCGAGACTGTGCAGAGGAAGACTCTGTCTCAATGAGTCAATCAGTCAATCAATCAGTGTCTCTGAGCCTCATCTGTAAAATGGGAATAGTATAGTAATACTTGCTTTATAGGGCTAACATTAGAATGAATAAAGCATATAAAGTTCTCAGTATAGTATTAGGCCCATAAGAGGAATTATTACATAGTCATTATTCTACACAGAATACTCTTTCTTGTAGAATATGTATGGATTAATAAGTGCGTTAAAGATTCTAAGTTCCTAAAAGCTGAAATTTTATAGAAATAAAAGTTACTATCAAAGTGGGGCAGGGGGCATAATGTTCATTATTTGTAAATGATATGGGCATATGCCTAGGAAAGCCTAAATAATCAGCTAAAAAGCTTAGAATTGATAAGAGTTTAGTAAAATCACTGGATAGAAGATTAAATATATATAAAATAAAAATATATTTTTAAAAATCATTAATATACTAAGAAAGTGAATGAATACAAGTTTTTTGTTCCCAAACTTAACAAAACTAAGAAACTGCCTAGGAATAACCTTAGTTGGATATATGGAGTAAATTGCTACTGAGAAATATTTCTAAAGTCTGGGGAAATGGACATTCCTTTTTTTTTTTTTTTAATTTTTTATCCCCCATGAACAGTACATGAGACTTGAGAGAAATTTCATATTAATTATAGAAAGAATATATATATATATGTATATATATATATATTTCTCTCTGTCTCTCTCTTTCTGTCTCTGTTTTTATATAGTTCCCATGAAACTGCCTTGTTTTTGGAATTTGATTAAATGACTCTAAAGTCTACCTGTAAAAAAATAATAAAGTACTTTCTCTTGAAGTATAAGACTAGCTTCTAGTATGAAGCTAGTAGTTAAATTTAGGATAATATTGATATAAGAATGGATGTATATATGAAACAAAATAGAACAGGCCTGAATATAAATGTAAAAGTTGGTAAATTGTCCTGGAATTTTTACTAACTGAGGAGATTGGAAAAGAATTAGATTCTAGCTGGACACAGTGACAGGTACCCGTAACTCTCAACTACTTGGGAGGCTGAGGTAGGAGGATCACTCAAGCCCAGGAGTTGAAGTTCAGTCTGGGCAACACAGCAAGACCCTTTCTTTACAAGAATTAAGTCTTTTGCCAAAGAAAATTCTAGGTGCATTCAAATATATATCTATTTTTTAAATTCAAACTTGGGCCTGGCATGGTGACTCTCACCTGCAATTCTAGCTTTTGGGGATGCCAGGGTAGGAGGATCACTTGAGGCCAGGAATTTGAGGCCAGCCTGGGCAACATAGAGAGACCCCCATCTCTACAAAAAAATTAGCCAGGCATGGTATTGTGTTGCCTGTACCATTAGTGAGGCTGAGGTAGGAGGATGGCTTGCGCCCAGGAATTTGAGGCTGCCTTGAGCTGTGATAGTGCCACTGTATTCCAGCCTGAATGACAGCAAGACAACTATTTGTAAAAATAATAATAAATAAGTCAAACTGTATTAACCATGTTTCTGTGTCTATACTGTCTGTGAATTGTTAAAGGATTAATACAGGGGGGAAAGGATTTGCAGTAAAACTGACAGGAGAGTAATATCCCTGCTAGCAATTTGGTAAGATTTATCATGTGCATTAAAAATATTCATAATCCTTAACTTAGTAGTTGTTCATTTGCTCTGCTTGGTATCTTTCCTACAGAAACAGACAGAAACCAAAATTAATATATAAGGTTGGTTTAAAGTAATTGCAGTTTTGGACCGTTAATTTTAAATCACTATAACTAGACTCAAACACATCTTTATTAATCAAAATAGGAACCACTACAATCAACACATTTTTGCCAATGAGAAGTAAGTTTGTTGATTCCTGTAGCATAAAAATCCATGCTTCAGGATTCGACAAACTCTTGCAAAATGTTTTCTGCATTTTGTGGAAGTGCTTTCCCTGCAAAAAGTTGGTTGGTGAGAGGTCAGGTGAACATGATGGGTGAGACAAAACTTCGTAACCCAATTTGTTCAACATTTCAAAAGTTGAATGAATTGGTTATTATAATAATTCTTAGTTATTAACAATTGCCAAAAGTATAGGTTAAAAATAACCTGAATTCTAACCCCAGGAATGGTAGAATTTGTAATTTTATCTGCTTGTGCACATACTTGTAATGGAGTATCATACACTATTTATTAAAAATTTTATTCTTGATTCATTTTATCAAATTAACTCCCTCTTCCTCCAAAAACAGCATAGTACCACTTTTGAATAAGATTTGTGATCTTAACTAGCACCTTGAATTTGTAAGAATATTTAAAATACATATATACTATGACTAAGGTTCCTTCTAGGCATGTAAGGATGAGTTAATATTTGAAAATTTAATAATATAATTCATTTGTTAGCAGGTCAGATGGGAGAGAAGAATAACACAATGTTATCAATTTAATGATAAAATAACATACTTACGATTTTTTAGCAATCTAGCTGAAAAATTGCCAGTTTGTCATACATCATGAAAACTAGTTAAACCTTAAAATCAGTTATCAAAGTATCCCACTATTACCATTATTATTTAACATAGTCCAGTGGTTAGCCAAAGCAGTTACCTCCCCTAAAAAAAATCAACATAAGAGATACAAGTATTGGTAAATAGGGCACTTAGTATTGTTACAATGTACAAATACTGTCATCCACCTGGAGAATTAACTGGAAAACTGGTAGAGATTAATAGGGTAGCTAGATAAAAAAATAAATATATAAAGTTTTAAAATGTTAATAACATTTAGATAACAAAGGGAGAGATATGTCTTATTCATAATAGTAAAAAAAACCAAAGAACTCTGGAGAGTAAACCTAATTAGACATGTGGTATATCTAGATGAAGAAGGACAAAATCAAGATGTGAATAACAAAGATTATACCATGTTCCTGGGTAAGAATGCTTCTCAAATTACTCCTGAATTTCATGTAACACCAATCAAAATCCTAACCTTTTTTTTTCTTTAATAGTATCAGCATGGTCGTTGAATGATTTCTATAGTTCATTGCTTGAATACCTAAAGTATCTTGGGAAACTAGAATAGAATAACTGGAATTGCCCTAACAATTTTAGTATGCTGGTGTTGATTCCATATTCGACAATAAGTGGAAAGAATAAAATTCAGAAATAAACATTCGGAATATAAATCCAGTATACATAAGAATCTAATAAGATAAATACAATATTTCAAATTAATGGGGAAATTACAATTATTTTGCAATTACAGAAGATTTTGGAAGAAGGTGGTAGCTATTTGTTATAGGAAAAGGATGGATTAATTGCTACCCCATACTTAAGTATGTTCTTTTTTTATGGTAGTTTGTCAATGTGAAATAAAATACGGCTTTTTAAAATTAAAATGTAAATTAAAATTAAACATGGAGATAAAAGGAAAATAGGCTGGCATTTTTACAGTCTCAGGGTGGGTTAACAAAGACATTATATCAGAGACAGAAAATAAAATGGTCCATTTGACTAAATAGAAACAAAACTTGTAAATAAAATTGAAAGGCAGTAAACTGAAAAACTACATTTGTAATTTTATTGACAAAGGTTCAACATTCTTAATATTTAAAGACCCTTACAGATGAAGAAAAAGACCCCAACACCCTAGTAGAATGCAGGCTGAAGACATGAGCCAGCAGTTCTCACAGGACTAAAATAAAGTTAGTACACATATATAGATATTCTTTTGATTTAATAATCCTACATGTAGCCATATGTTCTAATAGCAAAAAATGAAAAATACTTAAATTGGTTAAATTTTGATGATACTAATGTGCAGCCATTAAACCTAACTTGTAGAGTTTTATTCATTGTCATAAAAAAAATCTTAACCATTTATTTCTGAGTGAAAATAATTATTGAGTAGTGTGGGTAAGGCAAGAGTCAGTGAAGCAATGTCTGGATAAAAATTTGCTAGGATATTAGCATGTATCTGTGGATATGATTTTCCAGTTGTGTATATGTTTATATAACCTTGGTCATTTTTTGAGTAAAGGTTAGAAACAATAATAAAGGATGGATAGATTTGACCACCTAAAATTTGGAAACCGTATATGCAGGGAAAAGAAAAAGTAGGCAAATGACTGCCCTTCTTTGGCCTTTAAACTTCTTAAGGGCAGACATTAGGTCTCTTGTTGAATACAGTAGCATAATAAGTACTCAGTATATGTATGTTGAATGAATGCCATGTACATTGATTTGCAGGTGACAGTTTTCACCTATATCTTCAAACTTTTTTCTGCAACTAATTTCATAACGTAACTGACTTTAGTAGTTACAGTGTTGGACCTAGCACTGTTAGAATGGAATCTGAAAGATTCCATTTTTTAAGACCCTTGAAATATTAAATATATAAAAGTTATTCTGAATATAAGCCATGAATTACATGTTTGTTTGCATTTTATATCTAGACACTTTTTAAAAGGAGCAAAGACAATTTAGTATCTGGAACAAAAGGAAAATGAAAATATACTTCCAGCCTAGGAATATTAAAAATTCTGAGATACCAGAAAGGAAAAATATACATCTTCACTATTATTTTGCATTTATTCTTCTGTCTTCATCTAGACATCTCCTACCCTAGTTTAGTGCCTCATAACTCTTTGCTAACTACTGTATTCACTCCAGATGGTTTCCTAGTTATAAGTCTCATACTGCCTATTGCTTCCAGATTAATCTTCCTGACCCAAATATTTTCCTTGAAGCCCAGGAATAAATGTCACTCCTTCCATCTACCAAGTCTTGGGGATATACTTTAACGTATTGATTAAGAGTATTATAGATAGATGGGGCCAGGTGCGATGCCCTACACTTATAATCCCAGCACTTTGGAAGGCCCAGGTGGGTGAATCACTTGAGGTCAGGAATTCAAGACCAGCCTGGCCAACATGGTGAAACCCTGTCTTTACTAAAAATATAAAAATTAGCCAGGCATGGTGCCAGGTTCCTATAATTCCAGCTACTTGGGAGGCTGAGGTGGGAGAATCACTTGAACGTGGGAGGCAGAGGCTGCAGTGAACTAAGATCAGGCCAGTGCACTGCAGCCTGAGGGACAGAACAAGAGTCCATCTCAAGGAAAAAAAAAATGTAGATAGATGGGAGCAAGATTACCTGTTGTGTATCTCTCCACGTATCAAATTTCTCACCCTTAATATGGGGATGATAATAATAGTGCTTGATTTATAGAATTGTTAAAATTAGATATTTCACAATAAAGCACATGGCATAGTCCCTGGTATATAATAATCATTGAGAAAATATAGCACTTTTTAAACTAATGCATAGCCATATGATCACCTTCTTTTGCTGAGATGGAGCCTCACTCTGTTGCCCAGGCTGGAGTGCAGTGGCACAATCTCAGCTCACTGCAACTTCCACCTCCTGGATTCAAGCGATACTCCTGCCTCAGCCTCCCGATTAGCTGAGACTATAGGTGCCCACCACCACGCCCAGCTAATTTTTGTATTTTTAGTAGAGATGGGGTTTCACCATGTTGGCCAGGAAGGTCTCAATCTCTTGACCTCATGATCCACCTGTCTCAGCCTCCCAAAGTACTGGGATTACAGGCGTGAGCCACCGCACCCAGCCTGATCACCTTTCTTGATCATACTAATATGTTGTCTATTTCTTTTGTTGTTATTGTTGAGAAGTTTCCTCCCTCTGTCACTCAGGCTAGAGTGCAGTGGCACAGTCTCAGCTCACTGCAACCTCTGCCTCCTGGGTTCAAGTGATTCTTGTGTCTCCACCTGCTGAGTAGCTGGAACTACAGGCATGCACCACTACGCCTGGCTAATTTTTTGTGTGTAGTAGAGACAGGGTTTGCCATACTTGCCAAGCTGGTCGCAAACTCCTGACCTCAAGTCATCTGCCTGCCTCAGCCTCTCAAAGTGCTGGGATCACAGGTGTGAGCCACCACTCTTGGCCTACTTTCTGTTTTTTTTAAGCCTCTTGAAAATAGAATGTATGATGACCATTTTTCCCTTCATACCTAGTTCAGTAATCAGTAGGTATTAAATAAATAAATATCTTTTTAACTGTAAATAAATAAAACTGTATTTTTTTTTTCTGAGACTCAAGTGAGAAAGGGGCTTTGGCCTGAATGGTCACTAAAATATTTAGTGTAGTAACTTGCTTTTTAAGTAGATCTAAGAATTACAGAAAATAGGATTACTGTAGTCAAAAAGAGTATGAACCTAATTTTTTAATGGTTTGAAGAAGTTTTTCTAGAAATTATTTCATACTTTGTAGATAGAAAAGGAGCTAGATACAAATCAGAGAATCATATAAGAACATTATAGAAAGAGCTACTGAAAAGGGACACAAAAAAATATATAAGAAATGGTGAAAGGAGTTTGGATTTAGCATCCTAGTACCTTTAGTTGATGATATAACAAACAGTTTAGTAGAGGGTAACTTTGACAAAGTAATGAAGACTGAAGATTTTCAGAAACTCAGTGTGAAATAAATTTAGCAGTGGCTCATGCCTGTAATTCCAGCATATTGGGAGGCCAAGGCAGGCAGATCGCCTGAAGTCAGGAGTTCAAAACCAGCCTGGCCAACGTGACCAAACCCCATCTCTACTAAAAATTCAAAAATTAGTTGGGTATGATGGTGCGTGCCTATAATCCCAGCTACTCAGGAGGCTGAAGCAGGAGAATTGCTTGAACCTAGGAGGCAAAGGTTGCAGTGAGCCGAGAAGATCACGCTGTTGCACTCCAGCCTTGGTGACAGAGCAAGACTCTGACTCATAAATAAATGAAAGAAATTTATATTTTGCACTGGTAGAAATTAAATTAGCTCTAGAGATCAGTCACTAGAATCGTTAGATTTATCTAGAGTGTGGGAGATAGAATAGGAATTATTTTAAGTGTGGTAATTAAAGAGTTTCTTTGGGATTTTCGTTTGATTGGAGGAGATAACTTAATGGGATGAGGCAGAAAACAGTTAAGATCCATTGTAGATTACAGATTAATGGTTTACTATAAAGCCTTCCATTAATCTGTGGTTTCAAACTCTCATCCAAGCTTTGTGTTTCACAGACTTGTTGAGCCCATTAAAGAAATGGAAGTCTCGCTATCTGATGGAGCAGAATGTCACCAAATTACTTCGACCTCTGTCTCCAGTCACACCACCCCCTCCCAATTCAGGCTCAAAGAGCCCCCAGCTAGCCACACCTGGCTCATCTCACCCAGGAGAAGAGGAGTGTCGAAATGGATACAGCCTCATGTTTTCACCAGTCGCATCTCTTACTACTGCTAGTCGCTGCAACACTCCTCTGCAGTTTGAGGTGATTTGGGTTTGGTTGTCGGGAGTGCTGGATTTGAAAATCATCATTTGTACCTTCTCATTTCAAATATAATACCATCCAGATGTTTCTTTACTATCTTCCTTCCCCATCTCAGCAAGAGAATGGGAAATCTCAGGGTCACTGTGGCCTGTTACCTGGTAGCCTCTCATCTTGGCAGCCCCTGTACTTCCTAGAATAGGCATGGTGCTACCACCAATCCCATTCGTGTATCTTTTGCATGCAATCCATCAGTCTCCATAATTTTAGGTAGTAAGCATGCTAGATCTCCATCTTTATCTTTACTGTATACTTTGGTCAAAATAGGCCTCTAGCTGCTTGTAGTATCTGTTAGTAACACCAGCCTGAGAGCACAGATGATATTGATTGATTGTGTCTTTGTTTCTAGGCCTTTAAATAAGTGAAGTGTCTTTCCCAGGTTGTTAGGTATTTTCATTGTGACCTTAGTAAACAGAGATTTAGAAAACATTGGAGTATGGCTTATGGTGAATGTGGGGTTTTTTCCACTCCAGGTTACTTTCCCTGTTTGTTAAAATGTCTTAGGAGTGAGAAATAAACAAGAGGCTAGCAACATGTATTCATGAGACAAATGTATTACCTTCACTGTTGGATTAAGTTAGAAATGTCTGTCTCAGCTGTTTCAAAAAGTAATTTTGAATCACTTTAGTGTTCAGGTTTGGGTGACAGCAGGTTTGAATGGAATCCATTTATACTTTTTTAAAACACTTCATCTATTGCATGTTACTTTGGTTTGTAATTAAAATGGACACTGTCTCTTCTCAGAAAAATCGGTTCTGACCACTAACCACACTCTGCCCCCTTGCTCGCACTTCTCCAGATGTGTTTTTTGAGAAAGGTAAAGGTTCTAACCAGTCTTATCTTTCCTACCCAGCTTTTGGAAATGTGAGGATTCATAATACTTGGATTTTTATGTAAGTAAATCAGAAAGGGATACTAGCAACACTGAAAGCAGAACTATACCCTATCTTACCATAGACCTCTGCTTTTGGAGCAGACCTCTTTCTGGGTGAGGGAAAACACCTCCTGGTTACATAATGAGTTTTCTAGGGAAATTACTCTTTACCAGATTCTTTGTGACATTCTTTCAGCCAGATAATAAAGCAGCTGATTCAGGCTTTTCTAACTTTACTTTGTCTACTTGCAGTTGACTTTGCAGTTGCACCTAGAGCTTTATAGTAAGGTTATCATGAGAGGAATTCTCCCTGGAGGGCATAAGATTGTAGGAATAGAATTTCATACTTTATCAATACAGGTTTTACTATAAATGTGGAATTATGAAAATTAGAAGGTAAGTCACTTTCCAAAACAAGCAGGTTCAGTACTCAGTGCATTCCTTATCCCTTGTAGTATTTGGGATAACTATTAAACACTGCAAATACAAGGTCATTTTTTAAAATTGTAATCATTTTAATGGTACAGTCCAAGCATAATGTTAAAACATCAGGAGGGAAGGAAAATACTAAATAGTAAAAGGTCCAAGGCATGGACCTTTTGCAATTTCACTAAGGAAATACAACCTTTCTCTTCAATAATAGAACAGATTTTACCACCCTAACCCATTCTAATCACCGTTTTACTGGCCATACTCTTCTGTGTTCTAGTACAGAGAGGTGAGGAGCCTTTTTTGTATTAAAGGCTCTGACACATTGTGAAATATCAATAAGGTGTCATATATAAAGACCAGCTTAGGCTGGTCTCAAACCTGTAATCACAGTGCTTTGGGAGGCTGAGGCAAGAGGATTGCTTGAGGCCAGGAGTATGAGACCGACCTGGGTAACATAGTGAGACCACATTTCTCCAAAAATAAAATACAAAAATTAGCCAGGTGTGGTAGCATACACCTGTAGTCCCAGCTATTTGGGAGGCTGGAGCAGGAAGATCACTTAAGACTAGGAGTTGAAGGCTGCATTGAGCCATTATTGTGTCCCTACATGCCACCCTGGACAACAGTGAGATCCTATCTCTAAAAATTAATTAATTAAAAGACCAGCTTAGGCCAGGTGCAATGGGATACACCTGTAATCCCAGCTACTTGGGAGGCCAAGGCACGGGAATTGCTTGAGCTTGGGAGGTTGCAGTGAGCCAAGATTGCACCACTGCATTCCAGCCTGGGCAACAGAGCAAGACTCTGTCAAAAAATAAAAATAAAAAAATAACACCTTATCAGCTTAGTTTGAGGAAGGATATTTTGGAAAAGGGAAAAAGCATTCAGGAAAATGGTAAGAAATTTTAAGTGCTAAGGGAAGAAGATAAGTGGTAGAAGAGAACAAGATCTTCAGGAGGAGAAAGCATCTAGAAAGAAGAGTGGAAACAACATTGGGAGGGCAAGCTTAGTTAGCCTCCCCTTTCCACCAGGATAATTCTCCCCTTCTTTTCTTGCCCTGAGAGCCATACTCTACTTGCCATTTCACACAAAGATGTGCACCATCCACTTTCCATGCCAAGGAAAATGCATAGCCAAAACCCTGCTTTGCTGAAGCAGCCTCAATTTCCCACTACCTCAGCATATGCCTGCCACCTAGGCCACAGTTATCCACATTAGGCACCCTTTCCTTATGTTAGCCCTAGCACCCCTGCGTCCTTGTCACACTACCACCATCACTCTCCATACATGTTCCCATTTGCATCTTTCCATTAAGCACTCACTGCTCAGTCTCTGTTTGTTATGGGAGTGCTGCCTCAGCTGAAAGTCCCAAGGTAGAGTCCTCTGTAGGATACAGGGACTTAAGTATATGTATACATTTTTTATCTGCTGTGTTGCCAAAAATACACTGGATTTTACAAAAGAAGATTAATAGGGGTGCTCAGGTCTAGTTAGACTACACAAAGAACCAGCTCTAGCCTGTGAGCTAGGGATGCCATCAATCACATTTCCTGTAACTGTCATTCAAGAGGAACTGGCCATCTCCCTAATTATGTCAGCCCCCAGCACACTAACATCTCCCCCTGAATAGCAGGGGTAGGGCCTGAGGCATATAAGAGAATAAAGAAATCTGACAAGCAGAAGAGACATTGGGTGAAGGAACAAGGTCCATCTAATGAGGAATAAGGGGTAGGTTGCCCCCTCAGTAACAAATACTAAAGGTTACTAAACTCTCATCTAAAATACAAATAAGTATAACACTAAAACTTCACCAATCTAACTCTTTCCTGATACGTGCTTGAGATGTTTACTTATAGCATGAAACATTATAACCAATTTATCCTTAAATGCTTTCAAAGACACCAGGAAGCATTTTAACAAGTTACTCTGTCCATTGAGATGAGTTCTGCAGTTAAACATTTCCCCTATGCATTCTTATTCAATTTCCCCCGCACCGCCCCCCAAAAAAAAAGTTGTGGCTAACATCTATGCTTGCTTTTATTTTTTGTTTGTTTTGTTTTGCTTCTTGACTTCGAGTAGATGAATAATAACAAGATGCTTTTCCCTCCTCTAGAACATATCCTCCCCTGAGAGTTCCCCTGCGCATAGGCCCGAGTCCCTGTCACCCGAGGTAGTTATCACACCATCTCAATCACACTTGGAGGCTGAGAGTGAGTGTTCATGAATGTGTTCCTGAGAGTATGGGGAGGGCCGGGGATCTGAGTGAGTGGGGTGATGGGCTGGAGGGCGGCCGCTCAGTCACAGTAAGTTGAATGAGTCTTCCTGTGTGACTGTGACTGCACAGGACTGTCAACGTAGATGGAGGAAAATGAAGTAGCCACGTGTGTGTGTGGGATGTGTGTGTGTGTTTGTGTGTATGTGTGTGTATGGTGGGTTGGTTTTTATTGTTTGGGGGAGGGGGTGGCTGAAGTTCTGTTAAAGAATAGAATCTAGAAGTCAAGATGCTGATATCTGGTAGGAGCCTTGTTAAAGAAAGGCTAATGAATATAAGGTCTGTTAATAATTAAGGAAGATTGAGTCAAAAGTTGGTAAGCCTGTTTTTGAGTTGGATGTTGACTTACGCCTTTGTTCTAGGGTTAATCTGACAGCTCTCTAAACCAGATATTTTGGCCTTTGGTTGATAGATTGAGCAGCTTCTTTGGGAAGGGAAAGTTACTCTGTCTTGCAGCTTTTCTACATTTTCTCTGTAGCTCCTTACTGGGTGCACATGGAAACCAAGTGAGTCCCTGGCTTTGTGTCACAGGTCACCATTCTGCAATGGCTAGGATATGGTTGCTGTACAAGTGTTACCTCTTAGGATATCAGTAGAGTGCTTTGCTCACAAACCCTGCTGCTGTATATATATCAGATTCAGGTTTTAGTGCTAGTGTTTTTATTATAAGTTTTTGGGTGTAGTAACGATTAACTCTGAATCTATTAATACATGGGACCTTTTTTCTCTTGAAGAGAAAGTTTGAATCTCAGAAATACTCAACTGAATTTTAACCCCACCACCTTCCAATAAAAAATCAGGGCATAAGTCAGTGACAATTTACCAAATTCTGAATCAATAGTAGTTTATAGGTCAATGTGAAACTGAAAAAGGTTGTATTCCACTAATATACTAGAGATTTTCTTGGTATTTTGACTCTAGCTTGTTAGAAAAGTAGTGCTGTCTCTTCCAGTTGTTAAAGATTCTAAGATAGCATAATTCGGAGACTGATATGGTATGGTATCTGGTTTTCTGGTACCATTCTTTGTAGATGGTTAGCTGTAGTTGACCTAGTATTGGAAGTTTGGAGGTTATGATAACCAAATAGTAGGTGGGGTTTATTTTTGGTACATTTCAGCGTTTCAGAATCTGCAGTGATGAGCATTAGTGGTTTTGTGGTATATTGACATACATTAGAGGATAAAGAAAGAAGAATTGAGTGGCCAGAAAGTTGTATGGGAAACATACCTTCTTTAACAGTGAAAGTGAGTCAAGAACTGGTTGGTTGATGTCTTTAATGCCATCCTCCTTTACTGAACCAGTAACTTAAATACTTACCTTCTCCTTTCCTCCACCTTTTTCCCTCCCCCCACCTTCCATCAATATTAATTTAGAAATGAATAAACCCAGACACCAGTTATCTTAAGACACCAGTCTCACCTTTGTAGTGTGCATGGGGCAAAGGTAAATTCCTAATTATACCACTTGTCCCTTAGTGTAGTACAAGGTGACTCAGCAACCTGATGAAAGACTAAGCAGGAAAAATAGTCACATTTAGCCAATTACCTAATTCTAACTTTCCCTGTATTTCCCATCCCGAAAGACTTGAAAGCAATTTGGGAAAGGCCGGGATTCTTTAGTACTCTGGCCAGTGTACACTGTTGCTACATGGGACTTTTACGGAATATAATGGCTTTATCGCTCTACTTTATCCCTCTTACCTTTCCCTGTTCACCTATGTCCTTCTTCCCCTCCTTTCTGCCCTTTGACTTTTTCCTTTCTCCCCTACCCCATGTCTCCGTTGATTTTTATTCTTTCAGCTTTGTCACCGAAAAGACCTGGATTTGGCAAAAGTAGGATACCTTGACTCCAACACTAACAGCTGTGCTGATAGACCTTCCCTGCTCAACTCAGGTCATTCTGACCTGGCTTCTCATCCTTCCATTGGATCCACTTCTGAGACTGGTTTCCCGAGCAGAAGTGGAGATGGACATCAGACCCTCATGAGAAACTCAGACCAGGCATTTCGGACAGAATTCAACTTGATGTATGCCTACTCCCCTTTGAACGCTATGCCTCGAGCAGATGGACTGTATCGAGGGTCTCCTCTAGTGGGGGATAGGAAGCCTTTACATTTGGATGGGGGATATTGTTCCCCTGCAGAAGGATTTTCCAGCAGATATGAACATGGCTTAATGAAAGACCTCTCTCGTGGATCCTTGTCACCTGGTGGTGAAAGGGCCTGTGAAGGAGTCCCGTCTGCCCCCCAGAACCCACCACAGAGGAAAAAAGTAAGTGTTTCATGTTATATTGGTGAACTTTTCAAGAATGTTAACCAGTTAATTCAGTAGATACTTATTAAGTTTCTGCTGTGTGTTCCACACTGCTTTCAGACAAATGAGACATAGCTTCTGCCATATCCAGTGAAAGACAGGCTATTTTAGTACAATTTGATGAGTGTTGTAAATATTCAGCAAATGTAAATGCCTGTATGTCCCATATACTTGCTAGGCAATTGCGAGTTTAGAGCAGTGAAAAAGAAATTTTACCTATTACTTAATATGTCCCAAGTTCTAGGCACTGTGTTAAGCTCACAGTAATCCGATAAGATGGGCAGTTTTCCATTTTGTACAAGAGGAAGCTAAGGCAAATTGAGTTTCCCATGGTCACACAGCTAGTAAATGGAAGGACCAGGATACTACCCAGCTTGAGAGATAAGGCTGTAGTGAGAGGTGGCAGGTTACTGATTTAGTTGAATCTCAAACAGTAGGAGTCAGCCAGCTCAACAAATGCGGGTGAGGTATGTTACTGCAGAGGGAGTAGATCAGGTAAATAGTGGCATTCCATTGGGTGGGCAGCTGGCATGTAGTGTGCTGCAAACAGTTGGATGTTGTCCTATCAGGCGTAAGACTGAGAGTCAGAAGGAAAGTGCAGGGAGTGCTGGGCTGGGCCGGGCCAGGCCATAGAGAGCTTGCTAATGGGTTAGGACTCCGCTTGTAAGTAACACCTGATCTAGAAGTCACAAAGCCAAAAATGTGCTTTTGCATAAGTGGTTCTCAACCAGGGGTATTTGAGAATGTGTAGGAGTGTTTTGAATTGTCAAAGTGACTTGCATTTATTGAGCAGGACCAGGGATGCTGAATGTCCTGTGTAGGGGACAGTCCCATGTAATGGCAAACATCTGTAGTATCCTCATTAAAATGAAACCTAGTGGTTTTTTATATTTTCATTACAATGATATTCATTACCAGAATTTATTAACTTTCCAAAATTATGTATAGAAAATGCATATGCAAAACTGTCTTACAATTTATATTTTCGTTACATTTGGACAGCAAAATGAGAACCCGAAGGGGATAGAAGGAGGAGGAAATGTTGGCAGATAATTTGGAATAAGATAGTAATTGGTTTCAAAGACTGTTGCATGAACAGCACTGACTGCTAGAAACAAACATGAAAACAATCTTTGGGTTTCTAATTTTATAATATTTACTATGTGCAAAAGTCATAGAAATCATGATGTCTTATTTCAGAAACACTTCTGAAATTTATTGGGCCCCTTTAAGCATAAATTTAAGCCTATGCCAAATTCTTTGCTGGGTGTTAAAGATAAAAAGCCAAATAAACTTGACCTTTGCCCTCCTAGAACTTACAGTTTAGTTAGGGAGCACTCAAGACACTGTAATAGGTTCTACAGACGGTGTAACCAGTATGCCAGAACAGCAAAGAGGAGGTGTACTAGGCAGGGCAGGGATTGTGGTGGGCAAGGTCAGGTAGGGGTGGGGGATCTGCTGCCAGGAAAGAATGAGTAAGTATTACGGAGATGAAGGGGAGGTTGGGGGAAAGTTATCAAGTACTCTTCCAGAGCTGGTTTGCTAAAAGTATAAACTAGAAGCCGGGCGCGGTTGCTCACGCCTGTAATCTCAGCACTTTGGGAGGCCAAGGTGGGCGGATCACCTGAGGTCGGGAGTTCGAGACCAGCCTGACCAACATGGAGAAACCCCATCTTTTAAAAAAAAAAAATTAAAAAAAAGAAAAGTATAAACTAGAAATAATGTCCTCTCTTTCTACATTAATTACATCTATGTGTAAGACAGAAACAATAATAAATTTCTATTTATGTCTTGAAAAAAATGATCATATCTAAGTACCCTGGAGGATTGGCTTTTTCTTTTGTTTTTTGTTGTTTTTTTCTCTCTCTCTCCCTCTCTCTCCTCCTCCGTCTCTCTCTCACCTTTTCCCTCCTTTCTCTCGCTCTCAGCCAACTCTAGGGATTCCCAAGGAGTCCAGAACAGCCATCAGAATCACCTGGGAGGCTTTTCAAACTACATAAGCTTCCAGTTCTCCCTTCTCTGGGTACTCCCATTGTTCCAAATAACTATGATAGCACGCTTCTGTTACTGTGTAATGGAAAACTCACAGGTTTTTCTGAAGACAGAAAAAAGGTGATGATCTAATTGCCAAACATCATTCTTCAAAAACTTGCCTCCTAGTTTATTCTCTTCCTCTTACTAGTTTCTGACTGTCTTAAATATGTAGCTGTGCTCAGATATCTTTCACATCTAAAAAAAAAAAAGGTTGTCAGCATTGGTGTTTGCTTTGTTTGCGTGACTTGGCTAGTCACTGTGTAGTAAACTGTGGTTTACTACAGTTCCATCTTTCCTCCTTTCCTTTTTGCTAGTGATCCATTAATGATATCCAGCTAGAGTACCATTTCTTTTTTCCTTTCTAGGTATCCTTGCTGGAATACCGAAAACGGAAACAAGAAGCTAAGGAAAATTCTGCTGGTGGGGGAGGTGACTCTGCACAGAGCAAAAGCAAGTCTGTAGGAGCTGGGCAAGGCAGCAGTAACTCTGTTTCTGACACTGGTGCCCATGGTGTGCAGGGATCCTCAGCCCGAATCCCATCTTCCCCTCACAAAAAATTTTCCCCATCTCATTCCTCTATGTCCCATTTGGAGGCGGTTAGCCCATCAGATTCCAGAGGCACTTCTTCATCTCACTGCAGACCTCAAGAGAATATCAGCAGTAGGTGGTAAGTTTATATTTGATGTTTCATAGCTAAATTGGAGGTTGGGGGAGTATAAAACTAGGATCATTCCCAGTTTTACCTAAAATCTATGGGAACACTTAATGGGAACATCTGAGACAGCCAGCCGACAGTGCCATCTGTCCTGTTCAGCTGATTTAATAATGTCAGCTGCAATCCCCCAGCTTTGCAGAATTAAGAATTACCAACATGCCTGTGGAGTAGCGCTTTGGACAACATGTAGTTATGGATGCAGATGAGCTCTTTTATTTGGTGGGCACTAACACTGCCTCTTCTATTTCTCATTTCACATGAAAGGTGAGTCAAGAATCCAGCCAAGTTCCACCTGAATTAACAGCAGATGTCTCTCTTCCACACAGCTAGCGTACACAGAGCAAAAAAACATTCTGAAAGTACTTGTCTGTTTTAGGGGAGACCATGAATTTAAAAATTAGTAATACTGGTGGCAAGTACTGAGGATCAAGTGAGTGAAATAGAGAATGAAGCATAGGAGTTCAGGGATCTTAAACTGAAAAAATAAGTCTGGGAAAGAAGAATTCTGGCTCAAATGTTAAATATTTATTAATCTATGAAACCTTTATTAAAACCACTACTGTGTATCAGGCACATGATTTCCCAGAGGAGAAATTTTTAACATTTTTTAAATGGGAGTTAAGGGAAGTTGACATCTTTAATCCATTTTTTCCTGGATTTTTTTTTTTTTAAGTGGTTGTTCTTGCTTCTCTTTTGTGCCTGTCATAGTTTGGGGCACAGGAAATACCTTGTTTTAAATTGGTTCTGAAGGAAGTAATGTTTAAGAGGATGTTTTAAGGAAATAGATTGTGCACCTTAGTTAGGGCTTCATTTGTTTCAGGTAAGTCCTGTGGCTTAAACTTGCACTCTGTTGCCTTTACAGGATGGTTCCCACATCTGTAGAACGACTCCGAGAAGGAGGGAGCATCCCCAAGGTCCTCCGAAGCAGTGTGAGGGTAGCCCAAAAGGGAGAGCCCTCTCCCACGTGGGAAAGTAACATCACAGAGAAAGACTCAGGTGAGCCCTTGGCCTTCTGCTGCCAACCACATTCAGGGACACATGAGCTAAGCTCTGTATAGTTCTTGCCAAGTGCTGAGTTGAGGTGAGTCAGTTTCTGATGCAGTTAGACTCTGCTGTATGCTAGGTTCCAGCCCACTTGTGCTCTTTGGGGTTACATTTGTAAGATCTAGCATTGCTTGCTCTCTGTCTGCTCTTTTTTCCCCAAGGGATACCTTTCTGTAACTCTCATCTCTCCAAAGTCCTGGAAATCCACCTCGATGAAGGATGAAGAAAAAGAAGGAGACGAGAATCAGATCAGGCATTTAGAACATAGCCCATAATTAACCACTCCTTTTGCCCTTCTGGCATGCTGCACTCACCTGATTTGTCACAAAGAGAGCAGCCTGGGTTGGTGATGGCATTGGTGATTTGAATGAACAATGGCCATTTCTTATTGTAAGAAGCCAAGTTGATTTTATATATATATATATATTACCTTCCAGATCCTGCAGACGGAGAAGGTCCAGAGACACTGAGCTCAGCACTCTCTAAAGGAGCAACCGTTTACAGCCCTTCCAGATACAGCTACCAGGTGAGATGAGAAATTGCTGATCTCTAGACATAGGAGTGTGTTCTGGGTTCCAAATTGTCCTGGTCATCCTTTGCCATTGAGATGCTGTCTTTGCATATAGTTTCAGCAGCCCTGGAAATAAGTTATCATCTGCTTACCCTCAGGTAATAAATTGTGCCAGAACATGAATAAGGTGATCAAAGACAGCCATTTTACTGCCTTTGGTTTCCTAAAAAGAATACATGGTTAAAAGATGAAGAAAAAAAAAAGTAGGATATTATTAATGTTCACCAGTCATTTAAGGGACTTGTTCACCTCCTTATTCTTTTCCTCCCAACTTTGTCTAGCTCCTGCAGTGTGATAGTCCTCGGACAGAATCACAAAGCCTCCTTCAGCAGAGTTCCTCCCCCTTCAGAGGACATCCTACACAATCTCCAGGATACAGTTATCGAACTACTGCACTGAGACCTGGAAACCCCCCCTCTCACAGTTCTTCAGAATCATCCCTCTCTTCCACATCCTATTCCAGCCCCGCCCACCCTGTGTCCACAGACTCGTTGGCCCCATTTACGGGGACACCAGGGTATTTTAGCAGCCAGCCACATTCTGGAAACAGCACTGGCAGCAATCTTCCAAGGAGGAGCTGCCATTCTAGTGCTGCTAGCCCTACCCTGCAGGGACCCTCAGACTCACCAACCTCAGACTCGGTTTCTCAGTCCAGCACAGGAACTCTGAGTTCCACCTCCTTTCCTCAGAACTCTAGGTCGTCATTGCCATCAGACTTACGGACTATCAGTCTGCCCAGTGCTGGGCAGTCAGCTGTCTACCAGGCCTCCAGGGTATCTGCAGTTTCCAATTCACAGCACTACCCACACCGTGGGAGTGGGGGTGTGCACCAGTACCGACTCCAGCCACTGCAAGGGTCAGGAGTCAAGACTCAGACAGGACTTTCCTAGGGCTTCTGGATTTGGGCAAACTGAACTGAATGAGCCCATAGCTGCTTCCTTCCAGCTGCCTCTGGAACCTAGGCCGAGCATATTGCTGGGGAAGGGGGGGGTACAAGGTGCCAGAGGATTGGGTCTGGTGGACAAGAAACAAGACTTGTGGTCACAATTGGCCTCTGGCCTTGGAGAAAGATGTAAATCTTGTCTGAAGCAGAGACTATAAAGAAGTTTCTCCCTGCTGTCAAGGGTACATTGTTGACAAGCAAATGGTGTTTCGGTTAGTAACGGTTCTAAGTGCAATGAGTTGTGTTGAAGCCTCCGTCTCCCATCCTTGCCTGTAGCCTGTAGTCACTTGTGCAGTGAGGACATCTTTTTAAATTAAAAAAAAAAAAAGTTTTGAAAGGAAAAAAAGTGAAAAGAGCCAATCTCAAAGCTCCAAGCCATCTGAATACTGTTAGGGTTTCATGCACTTAAGAAAAAAGGTAGGTATATATAAATGTTCATCCTAAGACAACCATTCCAAAAGCAGGTATCTGGCCAATGTGTGTCCACCAAGAATCCTGCCTATCTTTGTCTTAAGATCACTAAGAAATAGACAGGGATAGTAAAGCTTGGAACCTGCACCAACTGGAAGGTGACTGGCTCTTTGAAGAAAAGCTCATGGTCAGCTCTTGATTATTCAGGAGCAGATTATCTGAGTAGATTGTCTGAGCCTCCAGCTATTACCATCCTTCTCCTCCTTCCCAAGCTATTTCACAGCTCAGTAACCCATGAAGTAAGTAGACAAGGAAAAGAGGAATGAGACGTGGTATAGGCCAATTGCATTGCTACTTACCAGCTTTTGGCAATGAATTTGATTAGGAAGGATACCAAGTGGTTTGGGAATGCTTTGAATTTTATTTTTTCTACTCCCGATTAGTCAGGAGTTGATGATCCCATGAGCAGGACCACCTCCATGATTGGGGAGCATGCACTTGTGACTGCAGGGTAAAAGTGGGAAGATAGGTTTGTGGAGTGGCACCGACAGGACTGTGATTGTGTGTGGGCCTGCCCCACATTTATTTGGGGGATGCTTATGTGAGTGGGCCCAGTGAAAGAGTTACCAAGCCACCCACACCCCTAACACTGTTCTGAATGAGAGACGAGAGCAGACCGGCTTCTCCCCATCAGTGCATTGTGCCTGTTGTACACCCCTGGAGGAGCCCTGGAGCCAGCCCAGGTGGGGTACACAATCTTTTTAAATTCCATATGGTTGCCAGCTTATTTCTTTCACTTGTTTA
The DNA here is from genome assembly GCA_004027715.1 of Plecturocebus donacophilus. Lineage (NCBI taxonomy): Eukaryota > Metazoa > Chordata > Mammalia > Primates > Pitheciidae > Plecturocebus > Plecturocebus donacophilus. Next base: position 54,336 of record PVKP010007193.1, read on the forward strand.
CTGTAATATCTGGCGTGTTTTTATTTATCTAATTTTGTATTCAGTTATAACCATGGTAGGGGTAGTGAATATATGACAGGTGTAATCCCTGGTGCTGCAGTGGACCTTCTTTTCTTTTGGACAAGATAATACTGTGAGTTTCCCTCCTTCCTTCCCTCTAATTTGTTTTCTCTTCCTTTTTTCCCCCAGCCTCTTGCATCCTCTTTTCTACCCTGTCCTACAACTCTCATATGCACAGTCTTCTTTGTGTGTGACTGTTACAAAATTTCACTCTTCAAAATCGAATCAGGTGTTTGCTCAAATGAGGGGAGATTTTTATTTTTATTTTTTTTTTTTAATGCTGAGACCTCAGCAGAGTACTTTTCTTTTCGTTGTTTCCCCCACAAACCCATCAGTCTGGGAGAGCATTGGGAGTGGAAATCATGTTGCCTGGGATGCTGGTTTCTTTGTATATTATATAAAACGTATGTAAATGTCTCTCCATTTGGGCTGGGGTTTGCATTCTCCCCTTGGCTATTAACCAAGGGGAGAGGCCAGCGGGCAGGCGGCCCTCACCCTGCCTGGCACGTGCAGAGACCCCAGCCACTCTGTGTGGGCAGGGTGCTGTCAAGACCAGACCTCTTGGGGGGGTAGGGGAGGGGGGGTGGGGGGAACTCTTGGAAGGAAAGAAGTATCACTTCTTTCTCAAGTGGAGTGTTTACACCTTGCTGTAACATTTGAACTTTCACAAGAGATGTAATAATTTTGATAATAAAATTCTTAACCATAATAATCATAAAGTTGAGAACTTCTTTGTCCAGTTTTATGGCCCTGCCTTGCCTGCTTTTCCTAATGCCATTTTTACCTGAGGAGAATGTGCCCTTGGTGGAGTTGTTTTGCCCATCATAACGGGGCCAGGAATACTGTCTGGTCTACTTTGCTTTTTACGATTGCAGTCAGGACAGTGTGAAGGCAAACCTGCAACAGTGCAAGTGAGCATTACAAACTGCCTTGAACTTGAGTAGTGTTCCTGACCTTGGCCTCATTCATTCAGCAACTATTTGTTGGTCTTTCTCTTTCATTCAAAAAGGCACTGTTTTTGGTGCTAGACTTACGGTGATTAGAATGCTGGTTGGGGTAAAGTAAGGTCTCTTCTCTCATGGAGTTTAAATTCTAGTGGAAGAGAGACCTAAACTGGTACATAATTTTTAATAGTCATTGCCATGTTAATTGTTTCCTAGGAGATATGTGACTAAGGCAGTTGAAGGAGCCACTCTAGATTAGTTGGTCAAGAAAAGTCTCTGAGGAGTTGACATTTAAACTGAGACGTCAGTGACAAGGAGGCAGCCCTGGGACGATGTGAGTGAAGTTCGTTCTGGGCATTGCAGACTCTGTGGTAGAGAAAGCTTGGTTAAGATGTAGTGAATGGGTGGGGCTGGGAAAGGGGATAGAAGATCCATTAAGAGGGAGATAGGGGTCAGATCATGTAGAGCTAGGGTCAGCAAACTTTCTATAAAGGGCCAGATAGTAAATATTTAGACTTTGCAAGCTATATGGTCTCTGTTATAACTATTCAGCTGTTTGACTGGGCGTGAATCATGCCTGTAATCCCAGCACTTTAGGAGGCCAACGCGGGTGGATCACTTGAGGTCAGGAGTTCTAGACCAGTATGACCAACATGGCAAAACCCTGTCTCTACTAAAAATACAAAAATTAACCAGGTGTGGTAGTGCACACCTGTAATCCCAGCTACTCAGGAGGCTGAGGCAGGAGAATCACTTGAACCTGGGAGGCAGAGGTTATAGTGAACCAAGATCACACCACTGCACACCAGCCTGAGCGACAGAGTGAGACTCCGTCTCAGAAAAATAAAATATTCAGCTCTTCCATTGCAGTGCAAAAGGAGGCATAGACAGTATGTGGCTATGTTACAATAAAACTTTATTTACAGAAAACAAGTGGCAAGTTGGATTTGGTTTGTAGGCTGTAGTTTGCTGGTCTCTAATGTAGAACCTTGTAGGTATAGTTTAAATAATCTGCATTCAATAAGTACAGTGGAAGAGTCATTGCAGGATTTGAAGAAGAGAAGTGACATAGGTCTAATTTATATTTGGTTGATTTTTTTAAATTACTCTGTTTTGATCCTGTTGGTGAAGAGATGAATAGGAGCTGAGAAACTGGTTTGGAAGGTAGAGCAGTTGTTAGGCAAGCAATGATGCAATAGTGGCATCTATTAAGATGGTAATGATGGGGATAAGAAGTAATTGGAATCAGGATATGTTTTGCAAGTACACAGCAGAACTTGCCAGTGTATTGAATTGGCATTACTGTGTTCTAACATTTGTTTGACAAATATTTACCAGGTAACTAAGGTAGACTGCATTTTGCAAAGCCCAAAAGGGATTCAAAGATGAAGATGCCGTTTATTAGTTTAAGGAGATTAGAAAGTAATTGGAAACATAACAAAACCACTTGTTTCTTAGAAGACTCCCTCCAAAATGCCCTAGGAATACCTAGGTAACCTACTACCAACCACAACCTAATTCTACCTGGGGTAGGAAGAGAATAGTATGTATGATCTTTAAGAAGTGTTTCCATATACAGTGTCTTACTTGGACTCATAATTTTGTGAAGAAAGCAAGCCAAATGCCAGAAGTTAAAGATGAGAAATTGAGACCTAGTACGTGTTTCAGCTATACCATAGGGCTTCTGATAATGAATAAAACTAAACACCTTATCTACTAAAAATACAAAATTAGCTGGGCATGGTGGTGCATTCCTAATTCCAGCTACTCGGGAAGCTGAGGCAGGAGAATCGCTTGGACCTGGGAGGCAGAGGTTGCAGTGAGCCAAGATCACACCATTGCACTCCAACCTGGGCTACAGACGGAGACTCCATCTCAAAAAAAAAAAACCTAACTGATTTCTGCCAGAATTGGAAGGTTCTGTTTCATGACCATTTGCTGAACACCTGTGTGCTAGGCTACATCTGAAATGCTGAGAATATCAAGGTAAGACCGTCAACTGCCCATTCAGAGTTAACCTATTTGCTATTCTTTTCAAGTACCTACCGTGTTGCTAGGTACTTTGCTTTTGATATGGTGTAATTCAGAGGTGTCCAATTTTTTTGGCTTCCCTGGGCCACAGTGGAAGAATTACTGTCTTGGGCAGCACATAAAATGCACTAACACTATAGCTAATCAGCCAAAAAAAAAAAAATCTCATAATGTTTTAAGAAAGTTTATGATTGTGTTGGGCCATATTCAAAGCCGTCTTGGGCTGCCTGTGGCCCATGGCCTATGGGTTGGACAAGCTTGGTGTAAACAGAAGCTGGACAAGATTAAAGAAGTAAGCCAGTGCAACAGTGGTACCTTCTATATCACTGTACTTTCCTGGATTCTTCACTTATGTCATCACCTACCTCATTCACATGTAACAGTGTATAATGTGGTATAAGTTCAGAAGATACAACTTACTCAAGATTTCTCTCTTTTAAGTGGCAGACCCAAACAAACAGTTTTGGAAATTTTGCAGTTAACTCAGGAAACAAACAGCTAGAGATGTCATGACACTATGACCAGAAACCACTTAACCTAGCTGAAAAAGTATGATACCCTTTACTATCTTAAAAACAGCAGTCTGGCCCTTTTGGCCCCCAGCCATCAGTTTGAAAGTGTAGGGTTCTCTGTTTAGCAGAGGTTACCCTGAAGGGAAAAAAAATGCAGTTGTACAAACCAGAGCAGGCCCTTTGCTTTTAAACTGCACTGATCACAACCTCCATAACCTGCTGTGAGGCTCAGAGAGAGTCATTCTGTTTTAAGAGACGGGGTCTTGCCAGGCACAGTGGCTCATGCCTGTAATCCCAGCACTTTGGGAGGCTGAGACAGGCAGATCACAGGCCATTGCATCCAGCCTGGGCAATGAGCGAAACTCAGTCTCAAAAAAAAAAAAAGAGGTCTCACTCTGCCACCCAGGAATGCAGTGGCATAATCGTAGCTCACTGCATTGCTTGAACCCTTTTGGGTTCAAGCAATTATCCTGCACCACCACACCCAGCTAATTATTTTTTTTGTAGAGATAGGGTCTTGCCATATTGCCCAGGCTGCTCTCAAACTCCAGGGCTCAAACAATCCTCCTGCACCAGCCTAAAGTGCTGGGATTACAGGCATAAGGCACCACACCCGGCCTGCCAAGGGTTCTTAAAATGCTGTGTTTTAAAGATACATGAAGGAAACAGTTTGGAGAAAAGCATAGTCATTGAAGGAGATAGTGTTCTTGTAACTTTTACCTGCTCCTGCATTAAAAAGCTAACTGGCAGGGATTCTGAAATCATATTTTTTACTGTTTCTCAGATTATCCATTAAAGCTCACAAAGCAGTCATGATATAAACTTGGAAACCTTGGACAACTTGCAGCAAAACTAGGTATCCCCAGAAACCCCCAAACAAAAAACAGATAAACCACCAACAGCCACAAGACCTGCATGGTATCACCATCTGTTCTAGTGGAAGCAATGGCACATCTGATGGATCTCAGAACTTCAAAATAACAAGTACTCACTTGAAAGCTCAGCAAGCTGAAACTGGGTGACGTTTGCAGTGAGTTCAAAGGATGCGGCCGGGTGTGATGGCTCATGCCTGTAATCCCAGCACTTTGGGAGGCCGAGGCGGGTGAATCACCTGAGGTTGGGAGTTCGAGACCAGCCTGACCAACATGGAGAAACCCCGTCTCTACCAAAAATACAAAATTACCTGGGTGTGGTGGCACATGTCTGTAGTCCCAGATACTCAGGAGGTTGAGGCATGAGAATCGCTTAAACCCGGGAGGCAGAGGCTGCAGTGAGTCGAGATTACACCATTGCACTCCAGTCTGGGCAACAAGAGTGGAACTCTGTCTCAAAAAAAAAAAAAAGGATGCTAGATTAGGCCTGAAAGGGCTGGAGCAGTCTGGACTTCAGAAACTTAATTCAAAGCCTTTATAGGGCAATGCTCCACACTGAAATTCCTCGTAGAATGCAAACCGAACAGGATACTCAAGGGGAGAGGGGGTGCAGAGGGATTAAATTCATTAGATTAAATGAAGTATTTTGAAAAATAAAATTATGATTATCCCATAAAATCCAGAATGTATTACTCTTACAGAAATAAGGATATCAATAGCTTGTTTTTTAACTTCTGAAACAATTGTTCAATAAAGTTGCAAGCATATTTATTGAATTTAAATAGCTGTGGTTTACACAGTCCATATTTCAATATTTACATACACACCAAAATGAGAATATAGCCATGAAATGAAAAACTCATAAGTCATGCCTGCTTTTTAAAAGTGCAGGATCACTAATTCCATATAAGAATGGGTAACCATAAAATCACAAGTCTTAAAACCTGCAAGAAAAAATGAGCAGAATAACATCTATAGAGACAACTGAAGTATGCCAGAGATACGCAGGTAAAACATTAGAAAGTAACAAATGGCAGGGCATGGTGGCGCTCAGCTGTATTCCCAGCACTTCAGGAGGGCAAGACTGGCAGATCATTTGAGGTCAGTAGTTTGAAACCAGCTTGGCCAACATGCTGAAACTCCATGTCTACTAAAAATAGAAAAATTAGCCAGGCACGTAGGCGCATGCCTGTTATCCCAGCTACTCAGGAGGCTGAGGCATGAGAACCGTTTGAACCTGGGGGGTGGAGGTCACAGTGAGCCAAGATCACACCACTGCACTCCAGCCTGGGCGACAGAGTGAGACCCATCTCAAAAAAGAAAAAATCATAATTTTCAAAAGTAATAAATCTCTCAGGAAACCAGGAGTAGAGAGGAACTTACTCAATTTAACTAGTAAGAACATTTACAAAAGCCTAGATGCTTTCTTGATAAAGTTAGGAACAAGGCAAGGTTGTCCCCTCTTACCACTCCTTTTTAATATTGTACTGGAAGTCCTAACCAATGCAATAGGACAAGAAAAGGAACTAAAAGGGATATATATTGAGATGGAAGAAATAAAACTTCATATTCACTGATGACATAATTGTCGATGTAGAAAATCGAAAATAACCCAAAATAGTCCCCCAAAACTTCTGGAACTAATTAAGCAATTATAGCAAGACTATAGGATACAAGATTGTTGTGCAGAAGTTAATCACATTTCTGTATATTAGCAATGAAAAATGGAATTCGAAATTTAAAACAGTACCATGCAGGCATGGTAGTGCACACCTGTAGTCCCAGCTACTTGGGAGGCTGAGGTGGGAGAATCACTTGGGCCCAGGAGTTCAAGGCTGCAGTAAGCCATGATCATACCACTGCACTCCAGCCTGACTGACAGAGCAAGACCCCATACTAAAAAATAAACACAATACCATTTAAGTTAGTGTCCAAAGGCTGGCACTAACTTAAATGGTATTGTAGTGGCTCACGCCTGTAATCCCAACACTTTGGGAGGCCGAGGCAGACAAATCCCAAAACAATACTAAAATTAGGATTTGCAAATATGACTTGAGGCCACGCCTGTAATCCCAGCACTGTGGGAGGTCAAGACAGGTGGATCACTTGAGATCAGGAGTTTGAGACCACCCTGGCCAACCTGGTGAAACCCCATCTCTACTAAAAATAAAAAAAAATAGCTGGGTGTGGTAGTGGGTGCCTGTAATCCAACTACTCGGGAGGCTGAGGCAGGAGAATCACTTGAACCCAGGAAGTGGAGATTGCAGTGAGCTGAAATTGCACCACTGCACTCCAGCCTGGGCAACAGAGCAAGACTTTAAGACAGGTCTTTTTTTTTTTTTTTTTTTTGTCAGTTTTTGTTTTGTTTTTTAAGACAGGGTCTTGCTCTGTTGCCTAGGCTGGAGTGCAGTGGCATGATCTTAGCTCACTGCAACCTCTGCCTCCCGTGTTCAAGTGATTCTCCTTCCTCAGCCTTCTGAGTAGCTGGGATTACAGGTGTGCACCCCTGTGCCCAACTAATTTTTGTATTTTTAGTAGAGACAGGGTCTCAACATGTTGGCCAGGCTGGTCTTGAACTCCTGACCTCCACTAATCTGCCCACCTCAGCCTCCCAAAGTGCTCCCAAAGCCACTGCACCCAACTGATTCTAAAGTTTTAAACTAACACTACCTCAACACTTACGGTAAAGCTGCAGTAATCAAGACAGTGTGATACTAGCAAAAGATTAAGCAAATAGATTATTAGAACAGAATAGAGTCCAGGAATAGACCCACACAAATAGAATCAAGCAAAAGCAAAACAATAGAGGAGAAAGTCTGCAATAGATGGTACTGGAAGAACCGGACATCCACGTCATATTATATATATATATCTATCATGAATATATATTCATATGTAGTTCAATATATTCATATACATATGAATATATACACAGATCTTACATCCTTCATAAAAATTAAAATGGAATGTAGACCTAACTGTAAAACTATTAAATTCCTAAAATAATAAACCGGAGAAAATCCAGATAACTTTGGATTTGACTGACTTTTTAGATACAACACCAAAAAGATGATCCATGAAAAAAGCAATTGGTAAGCTGGACTTCATTAAAGTTAAAAACATCTGCTCTCCAAAAGACACTGTCAAGAGATTGAGAAGACAAGCCACAGAGTAGGAAAAAAATTTGTAAAAAAAAAAAAAATATCTGATAACTGTTCACTACACAGAACTCTGAAAACTCAACAAAAGAAAAAAAACAATTTAAAAATGGGCAAAAGATCTAAATAGACACCTCATATGCAGACAAGTTCATATAAAAGGACTCCCAACATCATAAGTCATATAGGAATTGCAGATTATATTACGATGAGATACCACCATATACCTACTAGGATGATCAAATCTAAAACACTGACCCAAATGCTCACAAGGATGTGTAACAGGTACTCTTCATTCATTGTTGGCAGGGATGCAAGATGGTACAGTCACTTTGGAATACACTTTAGCAGTTTCTTCAGAAAGTAAACATACAATTTGGCTGTTGCACTCTTGGGTATGTACCCAGAATTGAAAGCACGTCCACATAAAAGCCTGAATGTGAACATTTATTACAGCTTTATTCATAGTTGCAAAAACTTTGAAGCAACCAAGATGTCTTTCAGTAGGTGAATTGATAAGTAAACTGTGATGCGCCCATGGAATATTATTCAGTGTTAAAAAGAAATGAGCTATCCTATACTGTAATGGTGCATAAATCACTTAATATAAACTCTAGTATACAGATTAAAAGACAAAAATATTTAACTATAGTACAATAATCTGTTAATGGACATACAATATAAAACTATGTAAGTAATAGGCTGAGGCAGGAGAATCGCTTCAACCTGGGAGGCAGAGGTTGCGGTGAGCTGAGATTGTGCCATTACATTCCAGCCTGGGAAACAAGCGAAACTGTGTCTAAAAAAGAAAAAAGTAAGTCATTACTTCAAAGATACAAATGGGGGAGAGTAAAAGTATACAGTTTTTGTATGCAAGTGAAGTTATTAGCTTGAAATAGGTGACAGTTATAAGATGTTCTGTGCAAGCCTCATGGTAACCACAAGGCAAAAGCCTATAGTAGATACGCAAAAGATAAAGGGGAAGGAATCAAACCATTCCACTATAGAAAATCATCATATCACAAAGACAGCAAAAGAGGAAGAAAGGAGCAAAAGATTTACAAAAACGGAAAACACTCAACAAAATGGCAATAGTAAGTCCTTACCTATCCGTAATTACCTTGAATGTAAATGGACTGAATTCTCCATTCAGAAGACAGAGTGGCTACATAGATAAAAAAAAAAAAAAAAAAAAAAAAAAAAAAAAAAAAAAAAAAAAAAAAAAAAAAAAAAAAAAAAAAAAAAAAAGCAAATCCCAACTATAGGCTATCTCACTATCTCAATGAGCCATCTGCCATTTTCATTGCAGCATAATTCACAGTAGTCAAGATATGAAAACAGCCTAAGTGTTCATCAGTGAATGAGTGGATAAAGAAAATGGTGGAGATGCATTATACAAACAAAAATGTAAAGATGTGATGGTACCATCACTATCACTAATTATCAGGGAAATGCAAACCAAAAACCACATCATATGAGATATCACCTCACACCTGTTAAATATGTATATGCATACCTAGCTATATATATAGATATGCCCACACATAATATATTCCACTGCATATATATATATCTGATAACTGTTCATATATATATATATATATATATGCACACACAGTAAAATATTATTTGGCCTTTAAAGAGGAAATCCTGCCATTTGCAACAACAAAATGGTTAAGCTTGAAGGACATTATACTAAGTGAAATAAGCCAGACACAGAAAGGCAAATACTGCATCTCAGTTATATGTGGAATCTTAAAAAGTTAGACTCATAGAAACAGTAGAAGAGTGATTACCATCAGTCAAGGGTTGGGGATAAACAGACATATTGGTCAAATAGTACAAGCTTACAATTTTGGGTGCATTCTGGGGAACTGATGTGCAGCATGGCAATTGTAGTGAATATGTCGTATACTTGAAATTTGCTAAGAGAATAGATCTTAAGTATTCTCAACCAGGCATGATGGCTCATTCCTGTAATCCCAGCATTCTGGGAGGCCAAGGTGGGCAGATCGCTTGAGCTCAGGAGTTCAAGACCAGCATGGGCAACATGGCAAAACCCCCCCTTGACAGAAAATGCAAAACAATTCGCCAGGCATGGTGGCACGTGCCTGTAGTCCCAGCTACTTGGGTGGTTGGGGCGGGAGGATTGATTGAACCAGAGAGGTGGAGGCTGCAGTCAGTTGTGATCATGCCATTGCACTCCAGCCTGGGCAACAGAGCAAGATGCTGTCTCAAAAAAAACTTAGAAGTATTCTCACAAGAGAAAAAGAAGGCAATAATGTTAGGTGATGGATATGTAAGTTAACTGTAATCATTTTACAATGTATACATATATCAAAACATCATGTACACCTTGAAGATAGAGAATTTTTTGTTATCAACCATACCTCAGTAGAGCTGGAGTGGGGTGGAGAAATGAGCTATCAAGCCGTGAAAACAACATGGAGGAACCTTACATGCATATTACTATGTGAAAGATGTCAATCTGAAAAGTCTACATACTATATGATTCCAACTATATGACATTCTGGAAAAGCAAAGATAAGGATGCAGTAAGAAGATCAGTGCTTGCCCAACGTTAGGGGAGAGGGAAGGAAGAACAAATAGAGCACCAGTGAATTTTAGGGCAGTGAAACATGCCATTATACATTTGTCAAATCTCAGAATATACACCAAGAGTGAACCCTAATGTAAACTATGGACTTTGGGTGATAATGATGTGCTAATGCAGGCTCATCAATTGTAAAAATGTCCCACTTTGGTGAGGAATGTTGATAGAGGGGGAGGCTGTGGGTGTGTGGGAGGAAAGAGATATATTGGGACTCTGCAGTTTCCACTAAATCTTGCTGTTAACTTATAACTGTTATTGGCTGAGAGCAGTGGCTCATGCCTGTAATCCCAGCACTTTGGGAGGCCAAGGCAGGTGGATCACCTGAGGTTAGGAGTTCGAGACCAGCCTGACCAACATGGTGAAACACTGCCTCTACTAAAAATACAAAATTAGCGGGGCATGGTGGTGCATGCCTGTAATCCCAGCTACTCAGGAGGCTGAGGCAGGAGAATCTCGAACCCAGGAGGCAGAGGTTGTAGTGAGCTAAGATTGTACCATTGCACTCCAGACTGGGAACAGAGCAAGACTCCATCTCAAAAAAAAAAAAAAAAAAAAAAAAACTGTCCTAAAAAATAAAGTATATTTAAGGCCAGGCCCAGTGGTTCACACCTGTAATCTCAAAACTTTGGGAGGACAAGGTGGGAGAATCACTTGAGCCCAGGAGTTCAAGAACAGCCTAGGCAGCATGAGACCCTGTTTCTATTTTTTGAATTCTTAGTTTAATTTTTAAAAAAGAAGGAAAAGTAAAAGAAAAGGGACAAACACAGAAGACTAGCAAAGAGCAGGCACCATATGTATAACAGGAGTTCCCAAAAAAGTAAAAGTAAGGTAACAGAACAAATATCAAAAGCTATAATTTGGCCAGGTGCAGTGTCTCACACCTGTAATCCCAGCACTTTGGGAGGCCAAGGCAGATACGGATCACTTGAGGTCAGGAGTTCAAGACCAGCCTGGCCAACATGGTTGAACCCCATCTCTACCAAAAAATATAAAAATTAGCTGGGCACCTGTAGTCTCAGCCACTCAGGAGGCTGAAGTGGGAGAATCTATTGAACCCAGGAGGTGGAGGTTGCAGTGAGCCCATATTGCACCTCTGCAGCCTGGGCAACAGAGCAAGTCCCTCTCGAAATAAAAATGAAAGCTATAATTTAAGGAAAGTTTCAGGAAATATTTTAAACTATAAATTGAAAGAGCATATTGCATACCTAGTAAATTCAATCCAGAATGATGAATAACAATAATAATATGAATTTACATATTGCATACCAGTAAATTCAATAACAATGAAGAATATTACAGTAAAATTGTTAGACTTTTTAAAAATCTTAAATACATATTTACACACACACAATCATGTCACTTAATGGAATACATTCTGGAAAATACATCTTTAGGTGATTTCATTGTTATATGAACATCATAGAGTGCACTTACACAAATCTGGATGGTGTAGCCTGCCACACACCTAGGCTATATGGCATATCCTGTTGCTCCTAGGCTACAAACCTGTACAGCATGTGACTGTACTGAATACTGTAGGCAGCTGGAACACATAAGTATTTGTGTATCTAAACATATCACTAAACATGGAAGAGGTACAGTAAATATACTGCATTATAAACTTTTTTTTTTTTTTCTTTTTGAGATGGAGTCTCGTTCTGTCACCCAGGCTGGAGTGCAGTGGTGCGATCTCAGCTTTCTGCAACCTCCACCTCCCGGTTTCAAGCAATTTTCCTGCCTCAGCCTCCCAAGTATCTGGGATTACAGATGCACGCCATGATACCAGCTAATTTTTGTATTTTTAGTACAGACAGGGTTTCACCATGTTGGCCAGGCTGGTCTCAAACTCCTGACCTCATGATCCACTGTCCTCGGCCTCCCAAAGTGCTGGCATTACAGGCCTGAGCCAGCGTGCCTGGTCAAAATTCTGCTTTATAATCTTAGGGGGCCACTACACAGTCTGTCATGGAAGGAAGCATGAAGCACATGACTCTGTGTGTGTGTGTGTATTTGTTACTTAAAAGGGAAAGAAAATTAGGCTATATCAGACTTTTTGACAGCAACACTTAAATAGCAAAAGAAAATGAGATAATTTAAGGAAAGAGACAAGCCAAGAATTCGTACCAACTGAACTTACTCTCCAGTGTAGTAGCCACAAACTGTCATCATCATCATGCAAAAACTTTGGGAATTTTATTTTCATGAATTATTCCTTAGGGATCTGTTAGAAACTGAGCTTCAAACAACAAAAAGCCTGATAGTATTGATTATATATACTTACATGCAGAATAGACTGAATGAGATGTAAGGAGAGGATATAATATAAAATGGTTTATGTGACCTGCACAATGTGGATATAGTACAAACTTAAATAAATAAGCAGGAGAGAATGTTTTAAATAATTATACTGGTAGTAGTCTATCTGAGTGCTTTAACATGGGATTAAATAAATGAATACAGTGTTCTTCAGAACCAATATTTCCCAGTGTTGGGGAAAAGGAGGTATAGATGTTAAACTTGAAGAGGTTTAGCCAAAACCCTTGAGTATTAATATTAACTCATGAGGCATTTTACCATAGGTACAGAGAGATACCATATGTCTCTCTGTCTACCTATTATCTATCTCTCTATCATATATGTATCTTAGCCCTGTCAACTATCTATCTCTCTATCTATTGTATATATATCTTAGCCCTGTAAACTATCTATCTGTCTATCTATCTATAGTGTATGTATCTTATCCCTGTGAACTGAAAAGTCATAGAAACAAGGTTTCTTAGAGAAATGGCTGATTCCAGGTTCGGGGGGAAAATGTATAAGATTAGCCTGGAACATCTTGTCATACCAGTCATCAAAGATACCGTCAAAGATAATTAGGGTTAGGTTTAAAGAGAATTGCATTGCAACTTAAAGAGAATTCTCCTGACCAGGCGGAGGTTGTGGTGAGTCGAGATCACGCCATTACACTCCAAAAAAAAAAAAAAAAAAAAAAAAAAAAAAAAAAAAAAAAAAAAAAAAAAAAAAAAAAAAAAAAAAAGAATTATCCTGACCAAAGATGGAACATTTGAGTATTAATTATGATAATAAATACAACATAATCAAATATATCAAGCATATTTAAATCCATGAGTTCACAATGGTACCAAAATACAACTGTTCATTCTGAAAGATATTAAGGAGCTAACTTTGTATTTTGGAAAACACCTAAAGAAGGCCCCAGCATTTATCTTGCCTTTCATATGAGTAACTACATAGCAAATGATGGTAAATTTCCCTTTACAGAAGTATTCCCACAAGTAAATAAATAAAGAATGATAAAATTGGAACATCACTGTTTTGTGGCTCCTAATGAATTAAAGATTAATTGAGGATTAACAGCGACTAGCAATACAAAAACAACCTGATGTTATGTGTCTCTTGATCAAAAAGCAAAAAGTTATTAAAATGTGAGAACATACACTCCTGAATCTGGTTAAGTATCTAGATCCAATTACCAATTTGCTGAAAATACAGAGGAGAACAAAAGAACTTACTGAACTACCCCACAAGAATGAAGCCAGCAAAATTCCAGTGGTGGAACACCACATAACAAATGATCTCGTTTCTTCAGCAGTAAATTGCAAAGGAGAAAAAGAGATGAAGTGGGGAAAGACACTAAGAAAAAAAATGTGGCAGCCCAGCACACTGGTATGCACCTGCAGCCCCAGTTGGGAGGCTGAGGTGGGAGGATCGCTTGAAGCCAGGAGTTTGAGGCCAGCCCGCCTAGGCAACATAGCCAGACCTTGCCTTTGGAAAGAAAAGAAATAAAAATCTGGCTGGGTGCAGTGGCTCACGCCTGTACTCCAACACTTTGGGAGGCTGAGGTGGGTGGATCACTTGAGGTCAGGAGTTAGAGGATCAGCCCGGCTAACATGGTAAAAACCTGACTCTACTAAATGGAAAAAAAAAAAATTAGCTGAACGTGGTGTTGCATGCCTGTAATCTCAGCTACTTAGGAGGCCGAGGCAGGAGAATCACTTGAACCTGGGAGATGGGGGTTGCAGTGAGCTGAGATCATGCCACTGTACTCCACCCTAAGAGACAGAGCAAGACTCCATCTCAAAAAAAAATTAAGGTCAAACTATATTGTTTAGAGATGCTCACTTGGGTGGAAAAATATAAACAAAGTTGGGGAATGATTACATTAAAAAGATCATGGTTACTCTGTTTTTGTTTTTGTTTTGAGAGTGAGTCTTGCTTTACCACCCAGGCTGGAGTACAATGGTACCAACTCGGCTCACTGCAACTTCTGCCTCCCAGGTTCAAGCAATTCTCCTGCCTCAGCCTCCTGAGTAGCTGGGATTACAGGCACCTGCCATCATACCCAACTAACTTTCACATTTTTAGTAGAGACGGGGTTTCACCTCGTTGGCCAGGCTGGTCTTGAACCCTGACCTCAAGTGATCCGCCTGCCTCGGCCTCCCAAAGTGCTGGGATTACAGACTTGAGCCAGCGCACCCAGCCTATACTGCTTCATTGCTGTTATCTTTTAATCTTCCAACCCCTCTGATTCTTAGATAACTTTGACTAGTCTGCCCCTCCACCCTAATTTCTGACATTTTCCCCACCATTTGGGTGGACATCCTAACCAGGGTTCCTGTCATATCAGTCTTCTTCAAGATCTACTCTGAATATTCAAGTCAAACACTCAGCTCTCTACCCACAGTCTCCTGTCCTCCAAGCTCTTTCACAGAAACCAGCTTTCTCTTGGTCTTGATATATTCTCCATTTACTGACTCCATCCTGGGCTCCCCGTGTTCAACACCTCGCCCAGATATTATGGTGGATCTCAAACACTCAGGACACTCGACTCCCCTTGCACCTGTTTTCTACTATCTACCTTCTCCGTGTGCACCCTTTTGTCTTCTGGTGCCACGACAGATTCATGATCATCTGTCATTCCTTTTATTTATCCTTAGCTACTTTAGCAACAGTTCCAAGCTTTCACCACTCTTCTTGAACCCGCTCTTCTTCTTCTTTTTTTTTTTTTTTGAGACAGAGTCTTGTTCTGTTGCCCAGGCTGGAGTGTGGTGAAGTGATCTCAGCTCACTGCAACCTCTGCCTCCCAGGTTCAAGTCAAGTAATTCTGCTTCAGCCTCCCGAGTAGCTGGGACTACAGGCGTGCCTCACCACACCCAGCTAATTTTTGTACTTTTTGTAGAGACAGGGTTTCACTACGTTGGCCAGGCTGGTCTTGAACTCCTGACCTCAAGTGATTGGCCCGACTCAGCCTCCCTGAGTGCTGCGATTACAGGCATGAGCACCCTGCCCGGCCGAACCCACTCTTCTCTTTCAGCAAACAACCTTGTTTCCTGCTTCACTGAGAAGATGGATGCACTGAACTTTGCAATGCCCTCTACCCCCAAAGTGACTTACGTCTTTTCATTCCCTCACCTCTTCTCCAGCGTTACTGAATAGGATATCTTTTTTTTTTTTTTTTTTTTTTGAGACAGAGCCTCGCTCTATTGCCAGGCTGGAGTACAATGTCGCGATCCTGGCTCACTGCAACTTCCGTTTTCTGGTTTCAAGCAATTCTCCAGCCTCAGCTTCCCAAGTAGCTGGGAGTACAGGCACGCACCACCACGCCCGGCTAATTTTTTTGTATTTTTAGTAGAGATGGGGTTTCACCATGTTGATCAGGGTGATCTCTATCTCTCGACCTCGTGATCCGCCCGCCTCGGCCTCCCAAAGTGCTGAGATTACAGGCGTGAGCCACCGTGTCCAGCCTAGGCTATCTCTTTTTTTTTCTTTTTTATTGGAACCTAATATCCAGTGTGATAGTATCTCTTTTATCTTCAAGACCAACCTCTGTACCCTGGGCCGTCTTGTGTTCACCTCCCTGGGGACCCTGTTCCTTTAGTCATCCTCTCTTCTTTATTGTTATCCTCTTAGTTGCCACGACCAGTGAGCACTGGGAATGTCCCATAAAGAGAGCGTCCACACTCCCTCCAAGTAATGCTGCTCCTTGCCTGCCACTGGTTCGCAAAGTGTAATTGCTCCTGCCTGGATGAATTCCAATCGCTCATTCCCCCTTCTTATCCGCATTTCTCCAAATAGTCATCTTCAACCCATTGCCTCCTACTCCCTCCCTGAACAGACCTCAGTTTGGCTCTCCCCCAACTCCTGAACATGCTCTTAACAAGTTCAGGTGCAGCCTCCTTGTTCCCAAATCCAGTGGACACATTTTTCAGTCTCTTACGCAGGGCCTCTCTGCTCTACTTGGCCGGTTGACGTTCCTCTTGAACTCCACATCCTTACACTCATGATTCTCCTCCTAAACCTGACTCTTCCATTGTCCTCTCCTTTACAGACATCTGTTCCTCTGACAGTGCTTTATCTTGCAGTGTTCTTGTGTTCCAGAGCTCCATGCTCTCTTCACACCACACAGTCACCCGGAGCAGGCTCCTCTATGCTTCCAATTTCCACCACTACCCATACCCCAATGCTCTGACCCAGATTTTTCTCGAGCTCCCAAATTTATATGTCAGCTGACTGCTGTTCAGCTCCACCAAGGCATCTCACATACCTCTTAAACTTAGCACGTCTCAAACTGAACTGATCATCTTGTTCCCCTGCCATACTGGCAGATCTTTCTAGTCCCCAAGCAAAAGCTTTAACCATCCTCTTTTTGCCAGCCTGTACATTACTCTCACAGTCAGTCAGTTCCCTTCTACTTCCTAAAGATGGGACTGCTGACTTCTCTCAAACCCACCGACACCTCCTTGTTTCAGGCCAGGCTTCTGGTTTCTCTTTCACCAAAATGGTCTGTGATGTGGTGTGGCTGTGTGTCCCCTCCAAACCTCATGTTAAAATATCATCCCCAGTGTTTGAAGTGGGGCCTGGTGGAGGTGACTGGATCTTGGGGGTGGATCCCTCATGAATAGTTTAGCGCCATCCCCTTGGTGATGAGTGAGTTCTCCCTCAGTTCACACACACGAGATCTAGTTGTTTAAGAGCCTGGGACTACCCTCTTTTCTCTGTCTTGTTCCTGCCCTTGCCATGTGACATGCTGGCTTCCCTTAACCTTGCACCACGATTGTAAGCTTTCTGAGGCCTCACTAGAAGCAAATGCCAGCAACATGCTTCCTGTACAGCCTGCAGAGCCATGTGCCAAAATAAATCTCTTTTCTTTCTAAACGGCCCAGTTTGACCAGGTGCAGTGGCTCATGCTTGTAATCCCAGCACTTTGGAAGGCTGAGGTGGGAGGATTGTTTGAGACCAGCCTGGGCAACATAGTGAGACACTGTCTCTAAAAAAAAAAAAAAAAAAAATAGGCAAGCATGATGGTGCTTGTCTGTGGTCCCAGCTACTTGGGAGGCTGAAGTGAGAGGATCGCTTGAGCCTGGGAGTTGAGGCTACAGTGAACTGTGATTGCACCACTGCACTCCAGTCTGGGTGGCAGAGCAAGACCCTGTCTTAAAAAAATAAAAATAAATTATGCAGGCCAGGTGCAGTGGCTCATGCCTGTTATCTCAGCACTTTGAGAGGCCGAGGTGGGTGGATCACTTGAGACCAGGAGTTTGAGACCAGCCTGGCCAACATGGTGAAACCCTGTCTTTACTAAAATGGATGTGGTGGTGCACGCTTGTAATCTCAGCTACTCAGGAGGCTGAGGCAGGAGAATCATTTGAACCCGGAAAGCAAAGGTTACAATGAGCCGAGAATGTGCCACTGCACTGCAGCCTGGGCAACAGAAGGAGACCCCCATCTCAAAATAAATAAATAAATAAGTATGCAGTATCAGGTATGGCTGTATAACGATGCAAAAATGGGCTAACAGTCTACCCCTCATCCAGTCCCCTAACACTGTCACCAGAGCGCTTTTTCTAAAATGCAAATTGAGTCATTTTCCTTCCGCTTCAAATCCTTCAGTGGTTCCCCATTGCTCTTAAGTCCGAACTCCTGTTTGTGGCCCCCAAGCTTTCTGATGGTCTGGCCCTGGCCTGTCTCTCCAGACTCATCTCTGACTCCTCCTTGCCTCATACTTCACCCTTCAAACTAAGCTGCTTTTTGTCCCCAACACACAGTTCTGCTTCCTACCTCATTCTCTTTCCTCAAGCTGCCTTCTCTTTGAATGGCCTTCTTGACCCCTCCTGCCTAACTTCTCATCCTACAGCAAAAACTCCTCCTACCCTGCCCACTCCACCAAAAGCCATTTACGGTGTCCCTGCCTAGGACACTGACAATATCGTGCACGTAGCAAGTCATGTGTTATTGTCACATGTTCATCTCCTCAGCCAGACTTATGCTTAAGACAGGATCTCTGCTTTGTTCATTTTCTCTAGCTTAAGTGCTTAGCATACACTAAGTGCTTAAAATGTGTTGGAAGAGGACTCCATTTCCAAGTGTTCGGTGTAGCTGCCTGATACCGGGGACATTAGAGTGTGCCAGACACCTGCAGAGCAGGGTGCACCCATTCCCTGATGTGTTGCTTATGGTGTCCCTTGCAGGGAGACAGTATTGTTTTTCCCTATTTATTCAATGATTCAGTGGGGCTTTAGAGAGAGGCAAAGTAACTGGACTGAGCACTCTGGCTAGAGCAAATGAGGCTCCACTCTTTTCTGCTTGTATGGAGTTGGAAAAGTCAAGCCTGTGCTGTCAGGGGTGTGCAGAGCCTACTGTATCACTTCCTCTATTCACTCCTTTCTTCTTTGTAACAGAACCCCCAGCCCATTTTTTTTGAGGTGGAGTCTCACTCTGTTGCCCAGGCTGGAGTACAATGGCGCCATCTCACTGCAACCTCCACCTCCCAGGTTCAAGCAATTCTCCTGCCTCAGCCTCCCAAGTAGCTGGGATTACAGGTGTGCATCACCATGCCTGGCTAATTTTTGTAGTTTTAGTAGAGACAGGGTTTCACTATGTTGGCCACGTTGGTCTCAAACTCCCGACCTCAAGTGATCCACCCGCCTCAGCCTCCCAAAGTGCTGAGGTTACAGGTGTGAGCCATCTCGCCCGGCTCAATTTTATTTGGGCTGGCAGTGCACCCAGATAACAGACCACATTTTTTTAGCCTTCTTTACAGTTATGTGGCCCATGTGATACAGTCCTATGGAATTTCCAGAAGTCTTTTTTTTTTTTTTTTTGAGACAGAGTCTTGCTCTGTCACCTACACTGGAGTGCAGTGCTGCAATCTTGGCTCACTGCAACCTCCGCCTCCTGGGTTCAAGCGATTCTCCTGCCTCAGCCTCCCGAGTAGCTAGGACTACAGGTGTGTGCCACCACACCTGGCTAATTTTTTGTGTTTTTAGTAGAGATGGGTTTTCACCATGTTTGCCAGGACAGTCTCAATCTCCTGACCTCATGATCCCCCTACCTCGGCCTCCCAAAGTGCTAGGATTACAAGCTTGAGCCACGGTGCCCAGCCTGGAATTTCCAGAAGTCTTCTAATGAAACGTGGACCAAGTCATCAGAGCTGCAGCAGCCATGTTGGGCCATGAGGTATTCTTGAGAATGTAGCCAGGATTGAAAATGGCAGTGCAGAAAGATAGGAGCCTGGGTTCTGTATAACACTGAGGGCCATATCAGTCGTGATCTACCCACCTCCAGGGTTTGTTTTTTTTTAATGTGATGATAGAATAAACTATCTTGTTCGGCCACAGTAGTAGGGCTCTGTTAATACCAGCCAAACATGATCTATGGGGTTGGAATCTGACCCCTCTTGATTCCAGTGACTCAGAGAAGCGTCAGCCAGCATGGGTGATAGAAAGTGTTTCTTTATTTGCATGTCATTCCACCTGCACTGAAGCTCAAACCCAGCAGCAGCAGAAGGGGTCAGGACCAAAATAAATGTTACCAAATTAGACAATGAACAGCGAGGACACACTCAGACAAAACTTATTAATGGGGTGTAGACAACACCAAGCTATCCTAACAGCACACAGCACAGGCCCCCGGAGGCCTACCCATCAGCTCTGTGGAAGGACTGTGGCTCCCTTGTTCTCTGTTCAG
This sequence comes from Plecturocebus donacophilus, assembly GCA_004027715.1. Classification (NCBI taxonomy): domain Eukaryota; kingdom Metazoa; phylum Chordata; class Mammalia; order Primates; family Pitheciidae; genus Plecturocebus; species Plecturocebus donacophilus. Next base: position 74,514 of record PVKP010007193.1, read on the forward strand.
GAAACTCCAGTCCTACCCAAAGGTTAGCCATGAGCCAGGCAGGGGCCTGCAGAAGTTTCTCATGCTGGGAAGATCCCAGCTACTCCAAAGACAGGGCTTCCCTTTCTCAGTTCACACTGGAAGCTGGAGAAGGGTTGTTCCCCCTGTGCCCAAACAGGATGTTCAAAGGCCAGGGACTCTCCCCACAGCCTTATCTAAAAGTTCTCATCATCTTGGCTATTGCAGGCCTGAAAAGGATCTTGATTCTTTGGTCCTCACCCCCTCAGGAAAGCAGTTTTCCTCCATGGGTACCAGTCCCCAAAGACGAAAGTTTTCCTAGCCCCAGTGCCCAGAAGGACTCAACTGACCAGCAAGGTGGGCCAGGGATTGAAACACCCCTAGGTTGTGGCTGCCGTGGCCTCTCCTGAGTCCTCAGATCAGGCAGAAAAAAGCAGGCAGACCCCTGATCCGGTCACAGTTAGAGGGGGACTTCTCTTGGGACCTGAAGCCAGAAGGCTCTAGGTTAGAGCCCAACAAGTCCCTCCTGGGGTCAAAAACAGGCATTGATCTCCTCTGCTTGACTCCTCCTCAAGTCTAAAGCCAGATCGCCCAATGAGAGCAGACGTAAACCACAAAGTCCCCTTCCCATGATGTCTTCATTGCTCCAGGAGAGCCCGCGTTGGAGCACCTGCCACCCACCCCGTCGACACCTCTGCAGGACCCAGGGCCCCGGTCTATGGTTTGGTCCCACCCTGACCTCTATGCCTTGCCTGTGTCACCCTGGGGTTCCTGCAAACTTCAGCCCACACAACTCTGCCTTCCTGACCCCAAACTCCCTGATGCCTCTCCCCCTGGCTCTGCCAGAACGGCAGCTGGCCAGGCACGGTGGCGTGGGAATGTTGTCAGGCTGCCCCATCAGGGAACTAGCCTCCCTCTTCTCCTCCATGCACCTGCCGGGCCACTCCTAAGTCACCCAGACCCCCTCTGCCCTCCGAAGTGGTTTCCTCCACTCCAGTCTTCCCCAAAAGGATGGGGCTTTGGCTGCCTGTGCCCCGGGGCCTCCAGCCTCTTGGCTTCTGAGGGGTCAGTTCTAAACCTCCCCCCACCAGGGCACAGGTTTGGTGGGTGTCCTTGGGGAACAAGGTATGGCCAGGACACCTCGTGGCCGGCGTCCTCCAGGGAAGCAGCCCTCCCCTCACCCAGTGCCAACAGAGCCCTCCTCCTCATACCCCCACATCCTGGCTCCTTCGTCCCCCTCTCCTTCCCCTGCATCCCATTCTTGCCCCCAACCCACATCTTCATTTGCCTCTTCCCCCTCCTGAGTCCTTTTTCCCCTCCCCGACCCCAAGCCCTCAGGAAGCCTCTCAGTTGGTCTCTCATCTCTCTCTGTCTCTGCACCTGTCTCTCTTGATCTCTCCTCCTCACACTATCCCTGTGCCCTCCGTCCCCCTCGCTCCTTCTCCACTCATCTCATCGCCCTGTCTCTGCACCCCTCCTCTCCGCAGCCCAGTGTCTTCCCTCATTCCGAGTCGCTTGCTCCGCCCCTCCCCTCACTCTCTCCTAACTCTGCTCTCCCCTTCCAGTGCTGGGCTTTGGTTTGCATCTTTGAGAAACTCCCTCCTGCCTCCACTCCCTCCCACGGGGCTCCCAGCACCCTCACATTTAACTGGGACCCGCTGTCTCGCAGCACCCCTACCCCAGGCTGCCTGTCCAGGAAGGCGCTGGCAGGGACAAGGAGCCCAGAGCTGGGATCAGAGCACTGCGGGGAGGCATTTGCCCCAGAGGAGTGAGTGGAGGAGTGGCGTGAGGACTTGGTAAGTTACAAGTGGCGGTAGGTTACAAGCCCCAGCATCTGATTCCGGCTAGGGTCCAGAGTGGGGAGACCGGTAGGGGACTTCTAGGTTCTTTCTTGGAAACCCTAACTCAGGTCCAAGTCCTGTGGAAATGAACACAAGGTTGGTAAACACATGGCACTCAAGAGGTCCCCTCCCCTCTGCCAAGGCCCACAGAGGCGGCAACCCCGGCAGCCTACAGGGTGCCTCCCAGGCTGTGAGGACGTCTTCCAGGCCTGTTCGACCAAGGGGCGCTGGATGAACCCGGTCTGCACCAGCAAGGAGTGCTGAGGGGAGCTGTCCAGGCCCCAGGGTGGGGAGGATCCTGGCAAGATGGCTCTGCCACCAGACTCACAGGGGAATGAGGGGTTCAAAAAACACCAGGACCCTCCCTCACCTGCTCCCTGCCAAGGGGGAGGAAGATGCCCCCACAGTGGGAGGAGGGGGGAGAAACTTCTCACCTGCCCCCCTAACACACACACGCTCACACACGCACTCACACGCACACACACACACATACACTCATGCCTCGGCTCCAAGCACTGCCCATAGGTGCAGACCTGGGCAGAGCACAAGGCGAGAGGTGGGCCAGGAGGAGGAAGAGGCTGGGACGGGGTAACAAGGCCTGGGAGCGGGGACAGGGGTACCCTGTTCAGAGATGACCTGCAAGTTCAAGTTATGCAGAAAAGTATCAAAGAGACAAGACAGTCTCTGCCCTTGGTAGATGCCTGGGGTGTGGAGGGCATGAGAAGGGGCAGAAGGGGTAATGCATCCCCTAATTCCCCACCTCTGGGGCCCCTCCACATCCCCCAACCCTGACAATAGGGCCAAGAAGTCTGTGCTGTACAAAACAGGCCAGGGTCAAGGGTCCAGTCATTGGTGAGATATCCCAGCAGAGAGGAGGCCTGGGCAAAACAGGCCAAGGTCAAGGGCTGAGTCATTGGTGAGATGTCCCAGCAGAGAGGAAGAGGAAGCCAGGCCGGCCCAGGCTGAGCAGCTTCTAAGCTCCAGCTGCCGAGGCCATGTGGCCCCTCCCGCCGCCTCCAGAGCCTGAAGGTCCTTTCTCAGACTCTGGGCTGATCAGGGCCCCAGTCTGCAGCTGACAGTGAGGCCCTGTGCATCCGTCCCTCGGTGCAGCTCTCCCTCAGGGTGAGCTGGGAGCAGGCTGGAACGGAGCAGGGGAGGTCCCGGGGGAGACTGGTGGCACCTGGAGCTTTGTGGCAGATGTGGTAGAACCAACATCAGCAAAAAAAAAAAAAAAAAAAAAAAAGAGTAGGAAAGAGTCCAGCCCACCCTGGGGCAGTATCTAGAATAAATTTTTTGAGGAGGCAGAGACCAGAGGAGGTGTGGATACAGCCAGGTGGCAGCCCTCCAGACTGAGGGGGCCTGGAGAGCTGAAACTACTGCTCTGCTCTCCTTGGGGATCTGCAGGGACCTCCAGGCCAGTCTAGAGAGGAGAGGAGAAGCCCAAGGGATTGGGTGGATGCAGACTCCCTTAGCTCAAATTGAGGGAGGAGTAAGAATTGGACCCTGGTTCTGGAGGGCCTCTTCCCTCCCCCAGGCCGCATCCAGGCTCTCCTCTCCTCAAAGCCTGGAGCTCGCAGGGTAGTCGATGAGAAGTGAGTCTGAGATCAGGGTCTTCCCTCAGAGCTTCAATGGAGTGACGAGAGGGCAGGAGGCAGGACAAGCTGAGGTCAGGCCAATTCCTGGGCTGTGATCTCAGCCTTCAGGGTCCCTGTGAGTGAGCCACAGGGCAGGGAAGGACTCCCCATCCGGAGACATCACCCCCGGGCCGCAACACGGAGCTTACTGTAGAGCCCACAAAATCTAAGAAAGAGAGAGAGGGAGAGAGAATTAGAGAAAGTCAGAGGCTGCCGGGGCATTCGGGCTTTCCTTGCATATTCCCCAGGGCAAAAGTGGGCAGGGAGGCCGAGCACGGTGGCTCACACCTATAATCCCAGCACTTTGGGAGGCTGAGGTGGGTGGATCACTTGAGGTCAGGAGTTCAAGACCAGCCTGATCAACATGGAGAAACCCTGACTCTACCAAAAATACAAAAAATTAGCCAGGTATAGTGGTGCATGCCTGTAACTCCAGCTACTTGGGAGGCTGAGGCAGGAGAATCGCTTGAACCTAGGAGGCAGAGATTGCAGTGAGCCAAGATCACACCACTGCACGCCGGCCTGGGCAATGAGAGTAAAAC